>JAOTQK010000024.1:368479-387519 GCA_025642025.1 Rhododendron ferrugineum
ATTGGGGCGGTTCAAGGGACACCCAAAAACACCTAAAAAAACACCCCAAATCTCAATCTCATAGTTTCCGATCAGATTTTTATGATCCGAGCAGCTCAATGTGTGCAGAACGTGATTTTAAGGGCGTCCTGGTAACTACCTTAGATAAGATAAGCTCAATAATGTTTTAGTTAGTACGTGACAATCATATACTCCTTATGACATATTACAATATATAATAATGTATTCGTGTGTGTATGTATATACGTAAAATAAAGGGAACACCCTCCTTAGTGGCAACGGCGATGAAAGCCGGCTCTCACTTTTAATTTCCTAAACTAACCCTCTAACTACTAAAAAATACTACGGTGAAGAGAAAAATGCTGTCACCCTAATTTTCTTCTCCCATCTATTTGACATTCACTTCTCACATTTCATTACAAACTAATCTCAATTGAAGGCTTCTTCTCTTTTACAAAACATAATTTGCACATGCTAAACATAATTTCCTACCCTATCTGGTGCACTCCATAGATTTTTTATCAGTATCCAATCATAATCATTTTGTGCACAAATGACAAACACGTCAAGGCTAAAAAATGAACAATATCG
This sequence comes from Rhododendron ferrugineum, assembly GCA_025642025.1. Classification (NCBI taxonomy): domain Eukaryota; kingdom Viridiplantae; phylum Streptophyta; class Magnoliopsida; order Ericales; family Ericaceae; genus Rhododendron; species Rhododendron ferrugineum. The sequence continues at coordinate 369,071 of JAOTQK010000024.1, forward strand.
TGATGAATTCCCTAATGTGTCACATGAGAAATTAGACGAGGATGATCGCATGAGGATCTTGATTCTAGATGATATGAGGTTGATTCTAGATGATATGAGGTTGATGAAATAGTCAAGAACGGCAGATCAACAAAAATTATTGCAAGTGAAGAGTTAGAGGGAAAAGAACCACCTTCTCCTCTCCATACTAGCTCTCACCTATAGGAATTCCAAAGGGATATGTTCTCTCTCTCTCTCTCTCTCTCTCACACACACACACACACACATAACTAAAAGTCCCTGCTGCTATTTGCAGGTGCGGTCAAAATCATTAACCCACGACCAACAAGACTATTTGAACCTTCAATTGCCCACGGACATGTGGCAACGGAGCCCGCGCGGAAAAGAAGCCTTGGTCAAAGCTTCATTCGAGGAGGAATAGTTGACTACCCAACGGAGGAAGGACGCGTTCAAAGCATAGAGGAATGACCCCCGCGGAAGCATTCCGTGGAACAATAAGCCGTCGCGGGACCTCCGGTGACCCCGCGGAAAGATCAAAATACACTTAGCAGCGGAAGGCTGCATTAAAGTCTCTCGAGTCATTGGGTCCTCGATATTTTTGAAGTAGAAGAATGTGTCCGCGGAAAAGGTCCGCGGAAGAGAAGCTACCGCGGGACTCCCACTGGTCCCGCGAGAGAATCAAACGTATTCCGAGGTGGCCTCAGCAGCAGGGGACTGTAGAATAGCCCCGCGGATTGCTGAATGTTAATAAGTCTAAGGAGACTATATCGAAAAGACCCTGGGGTTCTATCTGAGCCTAGAGGCAGGGTCCGGAGGGAACTCCGCAGAGAGCATACGATCGTCGCGGGTCGCGACCTCGCTCCAGCGGGAATTGGGAAATCTCTTGTGACTTGGTGGCTTGGGAAGGAGGGTGCGTCGCGGAGAAATAAGCGCTCCCGCGGAAAAGTTCCCGCGGGAAGGCGAATTTCTCCAAGGCAGGGGACACGTGTTGGGGTCCTATAGGAGCGCCGCCCTGGGCCTGACCTAGGCCCAGGTGCCCTATAAATACCCCTGACATTCTCACTGATTCGATAGAGCTGACTTTTTCTAGAAAGAGAAGGCGTGAGCACTGAATTTGAGGAAGGAGAACATTCTTCCCCAGAGAGAGAGTGACTTCACCCATCTAAATCCAGAAAGAGGCAGACACCCCCTCCCGCGGAAGACAACAAGGAACACGCTGCCTTTGTTCCTTCTGTACCTCTTGCTCCTTCTCTCACCCCACAAGATTTCTTCTCCTTTTTCCTCGTTAATCATCAGCCAATCGCACCTCTCCAACTCACGAATATCCACACGTAAGCACCCCTCACAGAACCCCTCATAACTACACTATTCTTTAAACCATTCATTGCAGAAAGCAAAAGCAGGATTCAAAGTGCTACAAGCCTACAACTATCTCTTACTCCTCTGTTTTCTTCCTAAAATGGATGAGCAATCAATATATGAAAAAATACTTGAAAAAGTAAGTTTTATGTGTGCGTGTGTGTGCTCGTATTATGTAGTTTTCCGAGATACACCATTATGCCTTGCGGCATACCATGAACTGATTAAGTTGCAGATGCGTAGGATTGCATCAATATGTTTCCGCCTGATTTCCCTCAACTTTGTGGATATATAGTGGTACATGTATACTATATACTAATCTTAATGCAGCTAATCAGCTATTGCTATCGGGACCACATATGAGTTAATGTTTAATGTGGCTGCTTGTATGACCTTAGGCAAATGGTTGGGACACATATATCTAAAAAAGAGATATGTTTGGGGCCGTTCGATATGTGCAGTGCAGATCTCACACGCATCTTATGGAGTCCATGTGCATTGGACGACTCTAAACACATCTACTCTATAACCGTGTCATTTTTCATGACTCCAAGGGAGGAGTAGATGGGGAACTTCACCCACAAGAAAATTAACTACCCTCATATGAAGTAATCAAATAAAAGGACCCTCGCAATAGAAAAGGCTGACAATCCCATATGAAAGTTGTAAGAGCTTGTCCCGCATTGGTTAATTATAACCTCCCAAACTAGTATATAAGCCTGGATGGCCTCTGCACTCATTGCCAATTGGTGACAGTTATACAATATGATTCCATAAGTAAAGGATCCTTGGAAATCCTGAAACACATCTGGTCTGGTGTGGAGTTTTAAAGCATGAATACTCACTAATGAATTACCCCCTATATTTTGATGGATCGCTCGTATCTGCCCTTCATCTCTGCCCTGGACAATGGCTATGTTGTAGCTACGGTGCACTGAATGCCAAGATAAAATTATCACTAGTCGATGTATTGAATCACTGGTATACCTAGTAAAATCAAGCAACAATCCAGTTCTTCATGAACTTAATTTGCCCACCTTGGGGATGATGCAACCATAGATCAGTGTGCAACTTGATCAGTGAGACCTCATTAATTACTCAACAAGATGCCGACAACCAACAATTCTCCCATTGCACTAGATAATAACTGGATTCGTGCGGGATTTTGTGCAAATGTAGACTCACCAAATTAAAGGAAAATAATTTGGTACTTAGTATGTACTAGATACAATATGAAATTTACACATCACGCAAGGGACATGAAAATTTCAAGCCCGGTAGCATAATACAAGTGTTGTGGGCATAATCTGTTTGTTGGATTAAAATACCATCCGCATATCCCCATATGGGAGCTAATTAGATTGTTGGGTTCTGTATATGGTTCTTCCCAAACATGTTAAGTTCTAATGGTCTGCTCAAGACGGGTGGTTTCAAGTCATCCTCCTTTGATATAAATATTTGTTCTATATCATAAAGATCTTACTAGAACTGATTAGATATTGTCAGCAGATGAACGTCAAGCTCCGCTAAATGGAAGTAGCAATTACTAATCGAATCATCAGAAAGCATTGTGACCAGACAACAAAATGTTGTCCACAAAAAAACTAGCTTAGATGTAATCAAAAATTTACATAATTAAGAAAATCTAGCTACCTGCGGTATATATCCCATTTAGATAGTGCCTTTTCACTATGAACATGAAGTGCCTTTGGAACCTCAGGTTGATTGAAGTAGACAGCTGAATGCTTCTCGGAGCATGGATGGTATGTCCGTCCAACGTGACCAACCATCTATAGAAGATCAAATCAACGATCCAAGTAAAAATTTCAAAAACTTAGTTGCCTAAAGAGAAACTGTCTTCTAGGAAAAGGAGTCCAACTTTAAACGTATGGAAAATGTTTATATAAGTCTCCTTTGCTTTAATAACCTCTAGTGCGCAACTGAATAACCATGGTGCCATTGAAATAGAGCTAGCTTGTGGAATTGAATATAGGCATCGAATGTGATTAAGCTTTGAATGCATAGAGTTCTCATGCCCAAGGACACAAACAACAGGACCATATTTCTTCTTTATGCTTCTTTCATTCTTCTAGAGTAAAATGGTATATAGGAAGTACCAGGGCTCATATACAAATCTAGATGGAGAAATAAACATGAGTTTTATAACATATATATAAGTCAAGGCATAACTAAAATTTCAGTGGCCTCTTTACCTCTATCACTGCGAACATGTTATACATACCGTGGAAGGTGTTTATAGGAAAGAACAGGTCTAAATATTAGACAAAACGTTTTGCAAAGAAATTACTAATATACATCAATTTGAAATATTTTATAACAGGTAGGGGTGCCCAAATGTTATTGGAACCGACCAACTAGCCTACCATTAGGATTTTCCAAGAACCACAGTATGCTGGGAAAGCGAAGAACTTGTGAACACGAAAATATTCATTCATGCACAACATATCAGAAGATGGAGTTATTCTTCTAACTAATTCGATTGGTATGTTCAGTGTGTCCGTACTTACGCGCCATCTCTTCTTTTGCTGACTTGACAATTAGAAGTAGCAGGGGACAGAGGAGTGAGGATGCTATTTGGATCAATTTCTCCATGTTCCTCAGAAGCCATATCCAGAGCCTTATCAAACTGCCCAGAGGGATGGATAAATGACAGGGAATCGCATAAAAGATTCAACTGCTTATATGACTCATCGGAAATCATGCCAGCAGACCACATAAACTCGAACAAGCCTCAAATGGTCATGATAATCATCCGTTAAAAGCATTTCCAACCTGCGTTACATATTCCATTTTACTTTTCAAAGTTGCTTCATGAGGGCAAACTCAGGAAAATTTTAAGGACATCACATACCATGTATCCCTTCAAGTTTGTTGTTTTTTCATTTCCTGCTGAGTTGTACCTTGACATGGCTTGGCTTACTGTGGAACATGGTGTCCTGGAAAAGTGGAAAGGGAAAGCATGATCCAATGAAATAAGAATGTAGGAGTATGCGAAAAAATCAAACCACTTTTGGCTTGGGTTATACTTCATCGTTCAAATACCCTTTTTTTCTCGTGTTCACTTTCCTTTATTTTCTCTTCTTGTAATTTTGTGCAAATAATCCAAGTGAAAAAATCAAGTAATGCAGCCGAAGAGCCCAATTCATTGACAGCTGACTCAACTACAAATGAAAGCTTCAGAACTATATCATCTATGTTATCAATTGAATATCTCACCGCAGATTTCACCACAGTTCAATTGAAACCTCAAGCCACTTCAACTTTCAGTGCACGAATTTAGCACTCAGTTCCTTTAGCAACCTTTTGCTCAACCTACAGATCTTGAACTTATGCAGTATTCATCAGGCCCATAGATCATAAGAGAGCAGATATCATATTCACTACTTACGCTGTCGTGTTTTGTTATATATGAGAACGAGAAATCATTGGAGCCTACATACTTTGGTTCCAAGCATAAGGGTTCAAATAAAGAGTCTTCTCGTCTTTCTCAATGTGAAAAAGGTCCAAGTTCTTCAGCCATCCCATATGCAATTGATGAACATCCAGGCCCTAAAGAAACACCCACGGGACAACCAAACTATTTTTTTATAAAAAAAGTACTCTCTTAATTGTCAACAGGAATGGAAGAGAAGATCAAAAAATTTAAACCACCACCCATCCCATCGAATAAGGTATGTGGACACAAGAGATACAAGTTTATGACTAAGTGAGCACTATATCCAAAAAAAAATATGCAACAGGCCTTGTTCTCGCTTAGTTATGTTATTTCCAGAACTTAGGTGAGATTTGTGGCCTGGTGCTTATATAAAAGTTGTCTGCGAGGTGTATAAGCAAATTGGTCCAATGAAGTTAAACTTACTACACTATGTAAGGTTCTTTATCAACACACATCTCATTAATTACCCAAAAAAAAACAGACACATCTCCTGAATGCATGCTTTTCGCTAATTGATGGCAAAATAGAAAATTTCTCGCGTTCAAGTAGGCGAGCACATACAACTACTTTCAGGAAAATTTTTGGACAACCCCTGGATTAGGGGTGATTAATCAGCCGATTGAGCCAAGCAAGAGGTTGATCAAGTTGGGTTTAGAAAGCTTAACAAGCTTCGAAAATGTGTTCAAGCGCTTAGCTAGTTTACGAGACGAACCGATCTCAAAGGATTAGGGGTAATAAATGCGCCGAGTAGTAGCTTATTTGAGCTCGGTTTAACGAGCTTCAAAAAGTGAAGGTTTTACTCACCCACTTCTCTTCTGTAACTTTTTGTTCATGTTCATTATGTATGTAGAAGGAAAACTGGAAGTCCAACCTGAAAACAATCATTTCGATTCTAGCAAAAAGCAGTAATTCACAAATTAAGTTAAGGAGTTGACAATTGGCTCAATTTAAACATGCAATGGAGCAAGAAATTCCTTGTTGTCTCGCAGATTAAAGTTCAAGTGACCGTGAATGAAATCTCATATAAACACGATTGTTGTCAAACTAGGAATGGAGTATAGAGAGAGAGAGAGAGAGAGAGAGAGAGAGAGAGAGAGAGAGAGAAATCTATACAAAATTGAAATTATAGCGGTGAAGGATGGAAGAAGATTAAGACTGACCTCTTCGTCGGGCCAGGGACGTCCTTTCGTCCGAGTGTATTTATTCTTGAATAATAAAATGGGTTTGATACTGTGCATCCAAATCTATTTTCACAGAAACGATTTCATTCAAATCATCTCCGATTGTGTATCCATCAGTGTTCTATTGATATGATCTTCAACATAGTGTATCTTCTTGACGAGCTCTACAACATGAACCCTTTCAATCACCGAGTTAAACCGGAATCAGATCACAATTTGACGAATTCGCGTCGCAGTTTCTGTAGAGCATTCTTCTGACGTCGTTTGTCAAAATGGGTTTGATACAGTATGGACAAATTTATTTTCCAAAAAACAAATTCACTTCTATCGCATTCGATAATAGATCAAATGGTATTCGATTCAAATGATATTTAACAAAGTTTTTTGTTCTTGACAATATCTGCAAGATGAACGATTTTGATCAAAGAGATTAATCGGAATGAGCTCACAATTTGACGAATACACGTTTTCAAAGGACTTCTCAGGTTTAATATGCGAAGTCTCTTTGAGTACGGACGACGTCGTTTTTTGACAAACTTCCTCCTGTGTTCAATATGCGATCTTTTAATGAAACTCGGTTGGCGCCGTTTTGACAAAGGCTCGCGTCTGGTATATGCGAGTTTCTGATGAACCCCAGTCAACGTCCCATTTCCCCCAAGATTTCTCTCTCTCTCTCTCTCTCCGTTGTTCACTGAATCGTTGTTCACAAACGAGCGTCAATCCTCTGCCAACTGATTCTGGCATCACATTTTAAGGTATGCGAAGGCTCAACTTTTATCAGAATTGCATATGAACATACGATTCAACTTTTAGACTATCGATTTCATCTTCTTTGTCGGTACCCATACATTTTTTTTCAATTCTTATTAATTAGAAGGAGATTTGAAGTGAAGATCAGATTGGGCTTTGTTGTTGATCGACGATTATCTCTGTGAATTTTATACGTAAAAAGAGCTAATATCTCATCACAAAGCTCAGTTGCAATGAGCACGTCAATTAGAATGTGTACGGTAGTGCACTTCAAGTGAAGAACACTTCATATTATAAGAAGAGAATGAGCACCTCAATTGTAACTTCGAATATAGTCTACTCTCATCCCAAAGTTAATGATCCTATGATAGACTGAAGTTTCTTTTGTCTCTTTATGAATTGCGAAACTATTAACCACCCTCGCCAATAAAACTGATTTATAAGGGAAGATTTCAAAAATTAGAGAAGATTTCGCCTTGCTTCGGAGAGAGAGTGCTAAGGTTTCAAAAATTACTCCCTTTCTTATTTCAAAATTCAGCTTTTTTTTTGGCACTGAAATTTTATTGATTTCTATCTTTCCATAACAAAAGAGAGTTGGGATAGGAAAAGTTAGAGAAAATTTTGCCTTGCTTCGGAGAGAGAGAGAGAGAGAGAGCTAAGGTTTCAAAAATTACTTCCCTTTCTTATTTCAAAATCTGGCTCTTTTTTTGGCAATGAAATTTTATTGCTTTCTATCTTTTCTTAACAAAAGAGAGTTGAAATAGGAAAGGTTAGAGAAGATTGAAAATAGGATTTTTCAACCCTAGGACTTTTCTCAGCCGTAAGATTTATGAGGGATAAGTTTGGGCCGTTAGATTTATGTACATAGGATTCAAATACTGAACTGTTTTATTATAATTAAATATATATATATATATATATATATAATTTTTTTTTTTCAAATGAACTTTTGATACTATAATGACATCTGAATACCTGAGGGGTCATTAACACTATTCCTATTCATTTTTTCCTTTTAAGGGTCTTTTGTTAGCGAATGTCTTCCACTAGAGCAACTCTTTTTCTTTGCAACTCGGTACCGGTCCAATAGATTGACTAATTGTTAGTCCAGTAGAGCGGCCCAACTATAATCAAAGCGAAATCCCATAATTGACCTAGACAAAAATATCATAGTGTGATGCACGAAAAAACCTAACTTTGCATGTTTCAGCTATATTAGACCCCGTGAAATTGCTCCAACTCCTGTGAGTCCGTTTAACTTATCGGTATAGCTTTGTTATGGGCGTCATGTAGTCATGTCAAAAAAATTTAATTTGATCATTTTAATTAGTTGGGGTCGGGCTTCTCTCCTGCAACTGGTTCTGTTTTTGCTTCTCTTTGGCCAATCCAGTGCGGTAGTGGAATGCTGGGCTCTTTGAGACGGGCTGCAATTGGCCTTAGATCATCATTTCATTGGAATTGTAGTTGAAACAGATGATCTTGTGCTAGTTGAACACGTAAAGGAGATGGGCCTGGGAAACCATGAGTTGAGTATTAGTCTATCTGATTGCAGGTTCCTCTTGGATCGCCTTAATGCGGAAGTTCAACATATTTTGGGGGAAGCTAATCGGAGTGCAGATGCAACAACTAGCATTAATTGTAGCAGTTGTTATCTTCTTGTTATTTCGACTCTTCCAAACTGCGTAGAGAAATTTTTGTTGGACAATGCTAGGGATGATAATTAAATCCCCTAGATTTGTTGGACAATTTGCCAATGAATACTCAATCAAACTGGTCTTCTTCTTTTTTTTAACCATCTACCCATTACAAGATCAAAGCAAGATTTGTTGTGGATTCAAGAGCCTTGTTCTGTTCTTTTGTTCTTGGTTTTTTTTAAAAAAAAACCTTAAATTACAATTTCTATCACTTGAGATATGAAAGGAAAGCCTTTGAACTTCATGCCATTGGTTTGAGCATCTTCAAATCAACTTTTGCATCACTTCTCTCAAAGGTAAATGATTTCCACACTCCGTCATTTCATGTATGCACTCCCTTTTCAGTTTTTAGTACATGAAATTACCTAAAAGTCTTTCAAATAAACACTTATGCTTCAAAAGATATACTTTTACATAACTGCAAGTGCGCGCGCGCGCGCGCGCGCACACAGAGAGAGAGAGAGAGAGAGAGAGAGAGAGAGAGAGAGAGTACATTCATCAAATAAACTACCAGGTAATTATCCCAATACCTTGTATTCTTGGTAATCCTTGAGTTGACGATTTCTTGAAGAAAAATTGCAAATGCAAGCTTTTTGACTGGGTTGATCGTCCAACTTGCAGGAGAGAAAGGGATTTTGGCAACCATGTCATCAAGTTGCTGAGGATGGCAGGGGGTGAAAATGCAGAAATGAAAAAACAGCTTGCTAAGATGGAAGAGGAAAATGCAGACTTCAAGATGTCTAGTGGAAATTGAATCCTTGATGAACCTTGTGCAAAAGCTTAATGGAGAGGTGCAACAAATGTCCTCTCACAACCAACTTGCAATCGAAAGAACTGAGGAGTTGGTGAATTTGTTGACATTATCCCGCCGGAAAGAATGGCACTCGCAGCTGGTTGTATTGGCGTTGCTTCTCATTTGTATTGCTTTGTTTTCTAAGTATTGTAATGTGGTTCCAAATGGCAAATTCCTAGCATTGCCATGAAAATGGCACCTATGTACTAAGAATGCTTTGGATCTATCTGTAATGTGTTTTTATATGAATGAAATGAGAATGCCATTCCAAGTATAATGCCATTTCAAACATAATGCACCACAACCTCTCTATTAACAGAAGCAGAACAAGCTTAACTGAACGTGTAACTGAAATGCATTAACATAACAAGGCATAACATACTGCATTAATAGAACAACCCAGATTAACAGGTTCAGCCATAACAAGGCATTACACTAGGATCAGCCATATCAGTACCACAAGCATCTGTAGCCACGCCAAAAGCAAAAGACGGCACCATAAAGCTGCTCTCACCAAATGAAGCTGCTCTCAGCAAAAGATGGCTCCTCAGCCATAACAGCAGCAAAAGATGGTTCCTCAGTCATAACAGTATCAAAAAAAGGTTTAATTAATCAGCCATTACAAAAGCATACTCAGTCAAAAAACGCTTAATGAGGCCTTACAAAAGCATACTCAGCCATACAATAAACAAAAGGTTTAATTAGCTGCCCTTCCTCTTGTTGCTGCCCCCCCTCTTGTAGCTGCAACTAAATTAAATTTTCATACATCTTCCAGAATTCACAACCCCTAAGTACATTGCCAGAACAATATGCATAGCTTATGCTCTCCTATTGGTTAGTAAAGCCACTGTGATTATCCCATGTCATTACAATTACGTCACTGATATTTACCACCCTGGACAGCAATGAAAAAAAGAGAGAAGAAATAGGTCATTGGCATGGTACCGATGGTATTCCTTATCTTGCAATCAAAATGAATACCACTCCAAGCATCAGTAAAGATACTCTTAGCGCAATTCCTTTCTTTGCAAAAAACTGCAAATTCAGCTCCTTTCTTTGCGAAAAACTGCAAATTCAGCTGCATGCTCGTGGCTAATCCTTAAAAAGTTTCTTCATCTAAATACTTAACATTCAGAGAAAGGACTGCAGATTCATTCACAAGAACAACAAGAACAGAGGGGGAAAAAACTAGGTCCATAATACTACATGTTACTAAAGATCACAATATGAGCGAGTCCTGAAGAGGAAGTCTCCATACCACAAATGAAAAAGACCATGTTGACTAGAGGGACCATGAACTTACAAGTTAAAACATAGTAAGAAATGAGAAGTTGACAGCTACAAATTAAACAACTGGTTTTTGTAACACAACGTCCAATCTGAATCTGCTGAAGCAAATAGTTCACCTCCGTCAATGCATATGGGCTCTGCACAAGGATTTGGTCGCTGCTCAGGAAACTTTTCTTTCGGTTCTCCATCAGATTTTGGTTCATGTCCAAAAACATGAGAAGAGCCAAAACCATCGCCATGAACTGCAGCACTCCCTACATTAACATTGAGCTCATGATTTGGACTCCATTTCAACTTGCCATAACTGCAATCAATCGCATCATTCTCATCATCTGACAAACATCTGCAGCAATCAAACTCATCCATCTCAAAAATCCGACTCACCAGTCCTTCCCTCCATGATATTCGCATATGAGACTGGGACATATCACCTAAACTAGAATTGGAGGTGCAGGAAGCACGGTTATCCCATGTTTTTGCATATCGTGTAAGGTCAATGGAATTGGCGGGTGAAATCAAGTCAGAGATCTGGAAATTTAAACCAGGTGAGTCCCAGATTGATGTCTGGTCCTTGGGGGATAAGCTTGCCCTCAAAAGAACCTCTTCCAATGAATCAATTCCAGATCCTAAATCATGGTTTTGTCGATGATGTGAATTTAACCATGACAATCTGACATGCCTATCTGAGCTCAAATCAGACTGTGGGGTTTGAATCACGTTCCCATTACCCAAAGAGTCAACGGAGAATGGAGAATCTTCCCTGGCAAGATCGTATCTGTGTTTTCTCTTCTCTCGTGAGATAAGAGCCTCACGATTAGGTGTACCATGATACGCGGGGCTTCCACTGGGAGAAAGCAAAGTAATTCCGGCTCTTCTCCTACTTCTTGCACTAGTAGAACTACTATTTTCGAGACCCTTGCAAGGAAGTCTGTGTCCTGATGAAGGTGAAGAGATACATTGCAGAGCGGTAGACCCAAACGATTTTCGAAGATGGTGCAATCCATTTTCAACATCACTCTTTTGATCCTCATCACAGGGAGACAAGAGCCAATGCATTGAAGCTTCAGCGGGCAAAGGAACCAACGACGCCCTAGGTTTACTACAGATTTCTACATCATCACAATTGTCAAAAATATTAGCTTTAACAAAGTTAGAATCAGTTTCCCCCACGGTTAGGATCCCTTTAGCTCTGCATTTTCTCCTGTCAGTCACTCCAGACACAATATGTCCGGCACCATAACAAGCAGGTGTTGCTACTGCCGACACCAGCAGCATAGACGGTGGCCCGCATTGAATCTCTGGAGACACTGAGGCCTGAACAGGGGGCGTTTTCGTTCTATTAGTATCAGTCTTGGTGTTTGAATCCTCTTCCACAAGCTTATCATCAAATGCACGTACCAAACCAGACCCACATTCTAATTTACCAACTGGAGTAGAATTTTCAACAAAAACACTCGAATCGGGTAGTTGTAGGATCTTAGGGGACTCACCTGATTCATCAACCGTTGGTTCTTGGGCAGCTTCTGAACTGGGTTTCTTCTTCCCATTCTGAAAAAAATGAGGGGGTTTGGTTAGTTTTCTCTCTTTTGCTGATTTGGGTTTTGGGGCATTTTCCTTGAGGGGTTTGGTAGATCTGAAAGAGAAAGATGGGTTTGAAGGCTTGGCATTTGGGGCTGATTTGGGAGTGGTTTTGTTGGGTTTGGATCTACCTAGAGGGGTTTTTTTAGAAGCAGAAGAAGTGGGTAACAAGAAACGAAGACAACCTCTGGAGACCTCAACGACGGACATAGACGAAGACGAAGACGAAGCAATAGAGCAAGTGCTTCTTCTGCCGCAGTCAATGCCGTTGAGATCCCTCAATGGACTTCTTGGGCTCTTCTTATTCTTCTTCTTCTCATTCTTGCTCTTCGACGAAGACGATGATAACTGTCGATTCAACATTTCAGAACGGTAACCAGTAGAGCAGTGAGAGAGGGGTCCAGACTGTCCGGTTGCTTTATTTGATTTGATTTCGAACATGGAAAACATGGGGGAAAAGTCTCCACTGTACGTACCGTTATCTTCCTCTCATTTCATACGCAAATCGAGAAATGATTTGAAATTTCTTCTTTTGGAGTTTCGAAGGAGGGGGAGTCGGGGGACCAGTCTTTGTAAACTACTCCGCAAAGGCCATTGCTCCAAAATCCCTACTGTAATTCTAGCTCTCTCTCTATCTCTACATTTATGTAGCCATAAGTCCAATGTGTGTCTTCAAGCAAAGGTGTAGTGACTATAACAATTCAACAATAACAGAACTCATCTAGTCTTCAATCATTGGGGTAGGGACGGGGAGGATCGGAGATGGACCTAACTTCCCCCATCATTGGGATATGGGCGGGAGGATCGGAGATGGACCTAACTTTTGGCAATATATATACAAAGTGGCTGATCTCAGAGTACCATCCTATGCAAAGCATCAAAAAAGACAGGCCTAGAGACCCAAATCAAATTATGTGCACATTATGCTTCATTTATTCATAGTCCAGAGCATCAAGTACGTTAAACGGTGTAGTGAGTCTAGCGACTAATTGAGAAAAAAATTATCTCTTTGTTATTGTTTCACACGTGATTCATACAACTGCCGTTTCTTGCACAATCCAAAATGCTCGTCTAAGAGCATCTACGGCCCTTATATTTTTATTTGACTCGGGACAAAATTTTGAGTAAACCCCTCTAAACTCACTCCAATCCTGCACTCAAATTCAATTTTTACTCAAATTTAAGTGAGACTCCATTTTTTACGCAAACTTTTGAAGGCTTATTTTTCTCTTCCCAATTTATAGCTATGAGCCTATGGCACTCTTTAATGAAGCTTTTACTCAACTTTGTGCTTTGATTTCTGTTTATCCATTGGAAAGCTTCATGGTCAAATTTTTACTTGAATTTGTGTAAAAAAATGAGTAAGGGCGGGAGATACTCAAAAAATGAGTACATGAGGGTTTTTTAAATTTTCATTTTAATATTACTAGAATATGTGTGCAAGAAATGCCGGGTTGTGATTGTTTCCTCGAGGCTCTTTTGTTATATTATTATTATAAAAACTGGACTCTGACCTTGATTGCTATTACTAACTACATGTGTTACGCCCTTGCTTACAGGGAATAGCTTATGGAGTGGGGCTTTCAGCTCAAAATGTGCTTTTCTATTATGCTTCTCATTTGTTGTGAACTTCTCTTTTGATGACCACTGTATAATGTAATTGATTATAACATACATGCTTCTTTCTATTCTCTTCTTATTGACACGTACGGGGGTTAAACTTGAGCCTTTTGTTGTATCATTTCTCTAATAATACGAGTTTCATACTTTCGCTTTTATTTTTCCTGGACATAGGAGTTGTAATTTAAGTAGTTTGCACCGACAATCAATTCCAATGGGCATGTTTAGTTTTTCCAAAAATGATGATGCATGTAAACTAATTTTCCTTGTAATCGATTCAGATGGGCATGTTTACATAGAAAAGTAGATCAATAGAACTGGTGAAGTTCCATCATTCGTATGGTACGTACGCATAAATGTGCCCTATACTAGCTTATAAGTCATATCCTGGCCGCTAGAGGACGGGAGCATCAAGTTTTGTAAGCCTGCGGATGCAAAGCAACAAAAGCGGGTGGAGGAAAAGAAAACAATTGGCCTATGGTACTTGTTGGTTTATGGTGTAGCACCATGACCAAAGTATCTTTGGCCTTGTGAAACTCTATTATATGTTCCTTTCTCTTCTTTAACTATTAAGAACCATCTTAAGAAGATCATTTAGTTCGAAGATCCCTCACTTCGCAATGGATGTCCTTTGTGTGTCCCATGTTGGCGTAGGATCACAACTTTCTCCAATTTCCCACTTACTTCGCAGTTTGCACCTGTTTGTTGCATGGGCAAGGAACTTTTCATCGTCCCTCATCAACTTCTGTGCTGAACCATAAAATGTTACGTTCTGTGAAGCTATTGACCTCTACTTTTTAGATTTTATTTGCATTCTTAGCCTTCCCTTTTCAAAAAGTAGTTAATTGTTTTTACTTTCCAAAATTTTCATTAATTTTTTTTTTCTTTGAGACTTTAGTTTTACAGAATCCCATTATTCTTGAGTACCTAATGCCAAGTCTGTTTCATACCAGCCACTAACAGCATGATCTAGTCAAGCATGGAGATTTCATGTGCTCAAGTGTAGCTTGATTCTCACGTTTGGTGATTTGCATGTTCCCTCGTCAAACACAGTGGGTTTTTTTCGTACTTGTTTCAGGGTGGATTCCATGTATTTTGTTGTTTTCTTTCTTTCTGCAACCTAAGTGTTTTCCCATCCATTTTTTAGATCATTCCTACATTTTAATTTAATTTTAATTTTTATGGTTCTCTAATCTGATATAATTGGCTAAGTATCATGTCTAATCTTCAACATATCAATTCCATTCGGCTTGCTGCTGAGAGTACCCTCCAATGTACACTTATTTTCCTCGATGATGTAATTTCAACGATGGCATCTTCTTCTTATAGGTTCATCTTCTTGAATGACTGCGAAGCTCCATTCATTTGATTGCTTTCCCATGAACGTGTCTTCCATAGATGACACTATAAATGAGATTGCACTTGCTTAGCATGAAATTGGAGAGAGGTTTTTGCTTGTGGTTTCTGATTCCAACACTGACTTGTCTGTTAAACTTGGAAGTCATGGTTGGTTGATTGTCATTCTAGGTGAGTACTGCCACACCTTGCAACCGCACTGTTGAATTTTGCTGATATTCAAGTTCGATACCTGTTTTATGTTAGACATGTAATACAAGCTTTGCAGAGCAGCAGAGCCACTGAGACCGCATATGAATAGTAGTGTTTCACTCTCGAAAGAGGATGATTAACAATTTTTTGTTCCATCACCAAGATCTGTTGGATCATGGGCGCTTTTATTGTGGTTAGGTGGCTGGACTCTAAACTTTCAAGTTTTCCTTCAAAGGATTTGCGTATTTTTCTGATGACCTAATGCGGCCAACACCAACTTTTTTGTTTTAACAATCAAACTTGGATTTGAACTATAATTCTCGATTATTAAATACATGTACTGTGTAATAGAAACCAACGTGCTTATTGTTGCACATGTGGCAATGCCCTTTATTGGGATTCCACCGATTAAGGTCCTAACCTGCCTGGGTGGTAATAGGTCGTCTTGTGAAACACGAGTCCCTATATATGCACAAAATATGATTCCACTCCTATAATTGGCCATTTTTAGTTTGTTTTAATCTACAGGATCTCCTAAGCTAGGAGTAGCTGATGGTACGCTTTACTCCCTTTCATGCATAAAAGGGACATTTTCTTTTTATGCACAAAATATGATTCCCGGCTTTATTTTTTCTGTATTTTTATGGTAAATGGCCTCCAATATGCAATTTTGTTTGGGGAAACATGGCTTGGCTTTATTTATGGTGCTTGAAGTTTCATTTATTGCTAAAAGGGACATTTTCTTTTTCCTGTCAGACACTGGAAGTGGAGGTACAAGTGAGAATTCAAGCATGCTTTACATTGAAAAGCTTGAGGAGTTGCATTTAACTATTTGCCACCTGAATAAAAAGGTTGCTAAAAGTGGATCTTGATTCTTGGTTTCATACTTTGATACTGTTTCATTTGTTCCCATGGAAAGTCCTGTTCTGAAGTTATTGCCTCTAAGAAGTGGACCTGGACCTGGTTTACTGTGACCAGATCTATCTTGCTTGAACATGTCAAATAAGCTGCACGTAATTGGGATATTATCTGCCACATGTTTACGCCAAATTTATGGACATTTAATTCTATCACGTTGCCTTAGTGCCTCATGTATAGAGGTGGTCCATGACTGTTGTCAGCTCGTATGGTACAGTGTTGCATTAAGTCTCGCAACGAGCGCAACCAAACTAACTCCTCTTTGTGTCCCCTCGCCCTTGCTTCCTGTTTGAGCAACTATGTCATCCAGGAGATTGAAGAAAGGGATTGGTTTGGCCACTGCATATTGCTAGACTTAGTCCATAGCTGTAGGGCTTTATGTAATTAATCCAATGGAGGCTTTAAGCAATTAGTCTGTGGAGGCTGGTATTATGCCTCTATTGATGACGGGAGTTACTCCTTGAAATTGAATGCCTTGTTGGAAGATGTGATTATCTTCTTAATGACCTATTCTTTTTGCAAGACACTAGTGGAACACAGACGTGTTGCATCGTGCTCATTGGTTATTGGTCATTGTATTGATATGGGAGGAATTAGAAGGAGTTGTTTAAGTAGCTTACTCTAACAGATACTGGGACTCGTGGAATAGGTTGTGATTAAATGCCTGTAAATGGAAAAAAAATAGAGTCATGCGTGAATGGTGATTGGATGCTGCGGCTAATCCAAAATTGAAGTTGGTCTTTGATAATCTGGTAAATCTTCAAATTGTTCCGGGCTTAGTTTTGCAGAGAAACAAAGGCTTCAAAGTTAAGGTTGGGTTCATTATGAAATTGGATGATTCAAAATGTTATGTGCAGAAAATTTTTGACATGGATTTAGATAATCAATACTATTGTGTACATAAGTTTTAATAGGGTCCCATCTTTGAATTTTCATTGTTGGTCCAAAGCAGTTTGGGCAAGACCTGATTATCGGGAACAAAGCTCAAAACAACAATTAAGTCTCATTCTGAAAGAAATAAATTGATGTGTTGGGGGAGATAAAAAAAGAAAAAGAAAACAGTGACAAGTTCATTAGGTAAGAGATTCTGGATTTTCTATTGGTTGTGATTCGATTTTTGTGCACTTATCACAATTATTATGTTTCAAATTTCAAGTAATGAAACATATATTGCTTCAGACACCAAGAGGAGGACTGGATAATAATGACCTTTATATCAACATAGGGTAAGCACAAACATGCATGTAGCAGAAACTATTAGACGCCTTACTTGCTGAGAATATATGCCAATCGATATAGAAACACAATTGAAAAGTATTGAATGATGCTTGATATTCTAAACTGTTTAATAGAGATAATATAGGCGCTACACAGTTTTTAGGTAAACATGTTTTGTTACAAAAATTTTCATTGAGTCTTCATGTTCTAAAAATCTCTAAGTTTTGAATCTGCGAGCTCCAAGACAGCTTACATGGGCTTTAATCCACTTCGAAGAAGCATTTTCAGCATGCTCCACAACAAATTTGTGTCCCAATCTTGTAGATCGATCAAAAGGTTCTTCACCATGTGGTAGTGCATACCACTTGTATATTTATTCAGAATCATTCAACCTAAGTACCATACCATATAGTTGGTGTTTGATATCAGGGCTAAAAAGCAATATGTGTTCAGCTTCCAAGGCATACACATAGCAATGAATGTGTTCCACATATGATCACCAAATAAGTACCCATCATTATATTGAACATGGCACTGCGTACCACAAATCACCAATGTAATTTGTTGACAAACAAATTGTTTGCAAAATTTCTCTAGCTCAGTGGTTAGTTTCTGTAATGATGGATGTTAGAGGTGAGTAGTTGAAATGATATGCACATGATTTTGAAAGTTGTAAATGTATATTACACAAGTAATGTTACCAGTCTATGAAGCTCGCCAAATCTGATAACCACTGCAATACGGAATGCATGGTGACAAAATTAAATAATGTAGAAGAAGAATAACTAACCTAGCCGAGAATCGTGGGAAGAGTCAAGCTCAAAATTGTGTGAATGCGTGTAATCGAGCAGCTGCGACTGTGTTGAAGGTGAAATTCTTCAATTTGATCTCTCACTCAATTAGATTTTCTTAGAAGGAGGGTATTAGTTTGTACTTGGTTTGTCTAGTAGTTGATATGAGTGGATAAGGGCATCCACACTAGGCTCGTTTGTCCTCCTGTAAAACTATAATAACGAGTAAAAGGGGAAAAAAAGTGATGCATC
>JAOTQK010000024.1:391009-409179 GCA_025642025.1 Rhododendron ferrugineum
AATAGCGTTACCTGATATTTTTATTGTTGTAGAAGGTAAATGTATTTTATTTGAATTGTGGCAGAGAGGTGCATTCCCCAATTATCCTACTCCAAATGGGTTGATATTTATGCCCATTACATTTGAGCTTCCTATGTCATCTCAGTTACAAGAAATTGACATAGTTCTCCATAAAGCAACCGATGAGATTGTTTCCGTGGGAATGAGCACTTCTTCTGAATTCTTTGACCAAATAACTTACACAAAGGGTATGCAGGAATTGGAAAGGTAATTTTAAACTATGCTCCGTAGAATCCTACTTGATTGTTATAAGTTTACAGAAAGTTTTTTTTATTTGATCGGCAAAGTTAACAGAAAGCATTCTATTCTTTGCAAGTTGCAATGCTATCAGCCAACATATAGTGTAATGCCTTCCTTTTTGGGAATTTCAGAATGGATGTCAATGGTACTACGGTAGCACCATTGTTGAGTCTTGTTTTAGGATATTTCAGACTTTTTTCTATTTTCCAGAATTTTTTGTCTAATCGGTAGCTGTCCAACCAGATGAGCATAATGTAGCAATATTGGCTATTTTATGTGAATGGGAAAAAGTAGGCTTTTGAGAGTTAATTGAATGAGTTTAACGTTTGTTTCACGAATTCTTTCTTACTATGTTTTGCTTCTTGTTCAGGTACATCGAACATCACCCAGATATCTGTATAGTTGACCCGCTTAACAACATTTATCCTGTATTGGATCGATTAAAAATCCAACAGATTCTGCTTGGTTTGGAAAATCTCAATGTGGAAGGTCGCTGTAAAATCAGGGCTCCCCGTTTTCTCAAGGTTTTATTTCGTCAGGATGGCTTAAATTTTATGATCATACGTAATGCTGGAAGTTGATACAAGCAACTTAGAGATTTACCTTTTTTGTTTATTTATGGTTAAGGATTTTTGTTAGCAGTTCAATATCTTTCTCTGTACTGATACTTCTATTAGGAATCCGGACTGTGCTGTTAAGTTGAAATTTGGAGTGCTAGAACCCTTTTCTTATGGTTGTTGCTTCCTCAATTCTTGATGCAACACTTCATTTAGAGTTGCGTATTCTGGAGGATTCAATTGTGGACTGGGTGAAGGAAGGGTAGCAAGTGAAATTTATTTCCTTTTTCTTGTTTGTTTTTGTGGTTTAGACAGAGCCAAAAACTCTTATATGACTTGAGCTTGTATCAACAAAGTGGAGGCGTTTGAAATATCGTCGTCTCTTTAAAGTTATGGATCAATCCTTGTTTGTCTGGGGAAAAGGTGAAAAGAGAAGTGATTCCTTTGTAGCTGATAAAAAAAAGTGATTACTCTGTAGGCGTCACTGAGTAGATGGGGAAATACTAACTCTTTCGATATCCATACCTCGGGCTATTTCGGATTATTTATTTATTTTTTTTGCAAACTAAAACGATATTTTGTTTTTATCTTTGTTTTATGTCTGGACTTAGGGTTTGGTTGTCTTTTTATCTTGAAATTTCTTTGCCTAGTCCTGTAGACCTAAGTTTATTGTCCACTCAATTGCAAGTTCATTCTTGGAACACGACTCAGTAGCAATAAAACCCTGAGGACTAACTTTAGCTTCGACTTAAATTCTTTATTATTGTATAGTTGGTCCTTGGGTCCCTTCTTGCCAATAACTTCTACTCTTCTATTATAGCCTGCATTATAGTTCAATTGGGGCATAGAGAATCTAGTACCTTCCATACCCATATACTTAAATTGGCAGCTTGGGTGGTGTGCAGGTTGACAATTTCGAGGAACCAAATCTGGTGCAGAGGCTAGCAGAAGCTAAGCTAACTCCACCGAGTATCGTGAAACCTCAAGTTGCTTGTGGTGTAGCTGATGCTCACAGTATGGTAATCATCTATCTACTTGCAATGAGTTCTTAGTTCCGGTAGTCGGATGGTATGAACTTTTGTGGTGGTGTTGGTTGAACTTGAACTAGTTGGGTTTCTGAAATTGCTCAAACGTGTTCTTTCCTTCAGCACTAATATTACTTTCTAACCTTTCGGCTCTTAAATCTTGTTGAGCTGACAGATATTTTGATACTAGTATTATGGTTACAGTTTTTTTGTGTACTTTCTTCTTTGACCAGATTTCCCCTAATATTTTGAGTGTTGGAATTCTTGTATTCGGATAAACAAAATTGCACTGGGACTTAGCAGGTAAATCTTATTCCAAGATTGATGAGCTTCAAATATACATGTGTAAGTCCCCGTAATATTGGCTTAGGTTTGGTGATCTGTCCTCTTGGTAAGGATGTTTCTAAGCCTCACCTGGATGCCATTTTAACACCCAGGAAAAGAGAACATAAGTGTCCTCTGAGACAGATTTTTGTTTTACCTTCCACAATAAAGGTTTTTGACCTTCCACGTCACCCAACAGATAGACATGTATCAGGAATATTTTGCCACATTGGAATTCGGGCCGAGTAAGAGAGATTATCTCCATTGGAGAAGAGCAGGGAGAAGATTTCTTAAAACACTAGGAACTTTATGTAGTTCTTTTCCAAATTCAGTTTGTAATCGGTCACCAGTATTATTCTAACAAGTAAATACTATTTTTTACCGTGTGCAACTTCTGGTAAAAGTTGTAAACATGGGTGTGCCTGATTAAATTCCATTTTCTCACTTAGGATTATCTGTAACGATGTTTGACCCATATAGTTGTTCTCCTGTTATGTTTGAATGAATTGCATTTTCTCGATGGAAAATGTATTTGAGGTGGATGGCATTAGGTCATTAGGTGAACCAAAATGCAGTCAGAACAATTAGTTGAGGTGTTACAGTGGGGATATGCTAAAAGTGAACATCTCGGATGAAAATCAGTGACTGCAACATCGGAGTACTTTATACGAGTTATTGTCTAATCTCCTTATAAATTTCGATTTCTCTTTCTGCTCCGTGGCTGATATTAATTGTGCTACACTAATTCAGTAAAAAAATAATAATCTTTCAATAGTCTATTGTTCTTTTGTCTTAATGTCATTCACCGTCATCATTGTCGTCGATTGAGATTTGTGTTATAAAGAATGTATTTATGGGTTGTCTTTTCCCATTCAAGCCCCAAGTTTAGTAGATGAGAAACCATATTAGTAAGAAAAAGTCAAGTATGAAATCAGACATTTAATAAAAAGACGCCTTACTATTTCAGGTGGAAAGTTTTTTTCCTTATTTCACGTTGAAGTTGTTAGTGAAACCTATATCTTTACTTCGCCTTTTTCAAATGGGATGCCAGACACTTGTGATTAAAGCTTGTCAAAAATTGAAAGTCTGCCAGTTGGAGTTTGATCGTGTTTTTTCTTTGCTTGAGTGTGCAATTAGTGTTTATAGCGCATTTGGGCCATGATTCCGCTTTGTTTGATGTGGACTATCTGGTGTGAGAGGAATTCGAGATGCTTTGAAAGAGTAGAAAAGCTTTTATTTAAAATCAAAAGTTATAGTTGGGACAAGGGAAAATGTAATCCTTCCCTTGATCAATTTCTTGATTGGTTTGAATTGTTATCTCACATAGGAGTGTATAGGGCCTTTTTGTGTGTACGGGCGGCATTCCCTTAATGCCTTCTTTCTAATATAATTATTTACTTATAAAAAAAAAATCTGGATGATGCTCCAAAAAATTACATTGCTTTTATCTTGCTCGCAACTTCACTCATAAGTCATAACAGATGTGGGTGACTTCTTTAATTGGTCCTGTTCACTGAGCAAGCATCAAAAGCTACCCACAAGGTCGATGTCGATCACATGGGAAATGGGGCTTGTCTAGCTCCATTCACTATGTAATTCCTAAATTTCAGCCCCAGGTCATTGTTCCTGCTTAAACATGTGCAACATATTTTAGCTGTGGCCATCTCCATTTTATATGACTTGTTTGGTATTTCTTTCTAAATGCTATATGCAATGAACAGGCAATTGTCTTCAGATATGAAGATTACAACGGTCTGAGTGTACCTCTTCCAGCTGTTGTGCAGGTGAGTAAGAACCTTGTCTCTTGATGACGATAATGGTTCATTATAGTGTGACCAGTTTTGGTCTGGACTCTGGTGGCTGGTGGGGGAATATCCACAAAATCAAAGTTGAAGGATTGTCGCTTTTAAATCGCCCATCACCAATAGTTTGCTTAGATATACTTCCTAACCGCAAAAAAGAACTTTTGTCTGGTCATAAATGACTGAAAATAAATTCGATGTAGTTATTGACTCGTATAATTTGATTGCGTCGCTTGTTCTTCCACCTAACATGTAGGAAGCCAGCTTTTGGTCATAATAATGGATTAGTGTCATTGATGTTTGTGTGCCACGTGCAGGTGTTAGTTTTTTGTTTCGTACACATCCAAGTATAAGTTGCACAGAAGGTCCAAAATGCTTATCAATTTTATAGCAGGACCCTTATTAAGCATTAAAAACATCTCTTGCATCCTGAGAGCAAGAGTTAATCCCTCAATATTGACGCCTAACCTAATTAGTTTGGCTTTATTTGTCTGACGAGCAATTGTTTTAAGATGATGAAGTAGTGATTTCAAAAGCCTCATGTACCATATACTTAAAGAACGGATAACACATTCGAGGTTGATAGTGTTTTTTAAAGAATTTAGCTGAATTGGTTCCTGTTCATGTACGTTATATAGACATACCTATATATGTAGATTCATTTCCCAATATTCTGTGTCCATTGAAGGTTGGCCTCTGTAAACTTCCTTCTCAGACTTACCCTTCTTATTTTTTATGCTTATCAAATAGGTAAATGGGTTTGTACTTTTTTTAGTTGTGAAACATGGTCCTAGTTTTGGCAATAACTGACATGGAGTGTCCTTTCTTAAGTCAGGTGTCTGTGCCCTAGCATTGTTATGAAATGTCATTGCATATGCTATTATCCTCTGAATAAAGGACTTGTGTTACTGCTGAATAGCTTGGGTCTCTTTTGTGGAATGAATGATGAAAATAACTTGAAATGCAGGAATATGTGGATCACTCTTCTTCTATTTTCAAATTCTATGTCTTGGGTGAGAAAGTTTTTTATGCAGTTAAGAAATCTACGCCTAATGCAGATAGCTTGATGAAATTGTCTGAGAAAAAATATGGACTCAAGCCTTTACTCTTTGACAGGTTCCGTATACTTCCCCTTTAACTTGCTTCTCTTAAGTCGTACCTACTCATTGGGTATGTGTATTTTATTCTGGAGCATGTGTGGAGTGCCCATAACCCCGTGGTTTCTCCACAGTTTAAAATCTTTACCTACTTCTAAAGAAAACCAGCATCATGGAGATGGGAACTGTCAGAATGCCAATCATGAGATGGATATTCAGCTGGTGACTGATGCTGCATGCTGGCTTCGAAGAATGCTCAACCTTACCATCTTTGGTTTCGATGTTGTTGTGAGTAGCCAGTTTTTATTTGGACAACTCTATTTATCGCAGCTAGCAGTTTAGCAAAATAAAATCATCAGACGGGGAGGAAATCATCCTTCCGCTTTTCTTCAACCTCTTGCATAATATGTTACAAGACATCTGTTCCTCCATGAAACGGAAGCCTCTTCAGCTGATATTCTTATGTTAGCATGATCATGCAGAAATGTGAGAAAGAACAAATACTTGTTCTGATCAAACAAACAAATACTTGTTGGTTTATCTTGTGAAAAGCGACAGATAATGCACATTTTCGTCCCTATCTCACAGCATTATCTATATTTCCTGGAGGAATTTGATTAGATCTGATATATTTGCCCATGGTTGGATTGCAAAAGCGTGGACTCGGATAAGCATATATGTGTTGCATGAGTATACAAGTATATTTTGGGATACTTCTTCTAAGCATTATTTAATGGACTATTTAACTGGTTCAGCAAATCCTTGTCTCAGTGAGTTCTTTCTTTCCTTTTTGTCTTTCTAAAACCAACATATTCGTGATTCTCAGATTCAGGAGAACACTGGTGACCATGTCATTGTGGATGTAAACTACCTTCCATCGTTCAAGGAAGTGCCTGACAATGTCGCGATACCAGCCTTTTGGGAAGCTATCAAGAGTAAGTACGAGTTGGAAAAAATAAAATAACATCGTCCTGCTCTTAAGTTGTATGAAGTTAAGACAAAGGAGAAGAAGAAGAAGAATTAGTTGTCTGGGTTAGAACATGTTTTGTAATCTGTATGTTCAAGGAAGTTGTTTTGCTTAAGTCGGACTTCTTCCTTATTTGTGTATATGTACCAATGTTTATTTTGTTTGCAATTTGTCTCTCTTGAACCATGCATGACCTTCCTTTGCACTAATTGGACTCATTTTTGTTCACATGTAAAGATTTTACGAGGTTGATAGTTCTACGGATACTGAGGATGGCATGATTTTAAGATCTCCCTCTTTCTTTCAAACAATTACTCAAATTTCCCCTGCCCTGAACTTTCCCACTTCCTCACAAAATTAATTTCACATCTATCCAGTCATACACAGATACAGTATAAACGAACTTTATATGTATGCATCTAATTGATATAACAATCTATTTGGGTCTTGTTTTTTCCATCTTGAACGGAGGCGAAGATGCTCAGTAATATCCTGCATATCCACCTTGAGGTTGTGGGGTTTTTTTTTGGGTTGGCTATCATTTTTCAATCTACTCCTCCCCTGAGATGCCTAATTGGCTGAACTTTCTTTTGGCGGACATGCTTAGTTGGTTCAGCTGTGGCTTTCTATTATATTGCAATGGTAGAATTATAGTAATGAATAACCAGTTCCTCTAATTTCATTTTTATTTGGAACTGAGTATCTGGGTCTGGTAATCGATTGTGGTGACCCGGGCTCGTTGATCGTTGAGTAGAGAGAAGGAGATTGTGTTAAATGTTTTACTAGAAATTTTTGCTTAAAAAGTGGCTAAGACTGTGGGAAGCCTCATGGACAAAGTGTAATTCCAGTTTATGCATATTTTGAAAATTTCTTCACTACGAACAAGGAATGTCACTAAGCCCAAAAATCCTTTGGTGTTTAAAATTATACACAATACAAGCACTAAAAAATAAATTTTGGAGTTAATTTGTCAGAAAGTGAAGTGCGAAAATCATATTCTTTAAAGTTTAAAACCAAATGACTTCTTTTATTATTATTACCTTGTGCTTTCTTTCATCCCGGGAAAATATGATCAACTACTCGTGATTGCGAAGTTGTTGACGGAAACACAACTTAAAAGATTTGTCTATGAAGAATGTCAACCACAACTCACAGGTCTAATTTACTAAGATAATGTTAGAATTAGGGGATCCAAAAATTTAACATACTGCCTCATTATTCATATCGTAAAGATTTATTTTGCTAATCAACTAAAACAAAACAGTACTAAGGAGTAACGTAGACATGCATTACCAATCAAAAAGTTTGTACTAAGTACATAATTCCTACCAAGGTGTTTAAAAATGAGCATAAAAATTTAGACAAGTGTTTGAAGTATATTTCACCGTTAACCTCATGTTTTTAGAATGAGATGATTCCACCATAGAAGAAATCAAAAAGTTTCTTTCATGGTTTTTATCCGCGATTGTTAGAAACAAATAGAGTTTAATAATTAAGTGTTTTAGATAGAAAAAAGACTTAAAAACTAATTATGTACAAAAGTTAAAGACATAGAGTGAAAACATATAAATTCTCTTACATATATAGGTGCATCATGCTGTATCACAACGAGATCTGTGCATAATTTATACTATTATGTAAAATTATTAGTAGAATTTGTTAAAATTTGAGTCATCACAAGTCATCAATGTATGTCTGCCCAAGTAATTGAGATATGCAAGATTCGATAAAAGAAAAGAAAAGGGATATGTTAAAGTTTTTGAAACAAAGTATGCATTTATAGATAATTAGAGTGAGAAAAATGAACTTTGGGTTGGTGCTGTGCAGTAAGGTGTACAACACCGTATTGCGTATCTCTGAGCCGTCGGATCGCGCATCCGACAACTCAGATCTCATTTCAGCAACCAACGAATTCGAGCCGTTCATTATCGAGATGAGATTCGAGCCGTCGTAATGTACAATCCGACGGCTAGGAAGTGCGCAGCACGGTACTGCGCTCACTACTGCACAGTACCATCCCCCAATTAGAGAAAAATCATTGATTTTTAAAGAAGGGTGCGTTCTCTCTCTCATAAATGATTTTCCACAATGAGAGAGTGCATTCATAACTCTCATTCTTTTATCAAGTACACATGCATCGAATCCATGTATGAAATCTATTCACACAAATTTTTTTCCCCGCAATACTAATACAATAGTATTGTGTCCACGGATTCGACCACCGATTGCTTTGCAATCATCGTGCACGTGCATCCACAACATCTGACGATGCAAAATGCATCCGTGATCGTATCCGTGGTCGGTGTACGTGTCTGTAACATTTTTCGATACCAAAATCAATGGGATTCATACTCTCATGAGTATGCATGAAGCATGATGCACGTAGAATGAATGGGCCCAACACCTCCCCTTTAGTACGTCACAAATTAACATCCTCTCCGTCATAATCGCAAACCAGTATAAATAGGAGAAACCGGGCTCGCCCTTAAACTGAGAAATCCTCTCCATTTGGTCTCCTCCGCCCTCCACCCCCGTAGAGCGAGAGCGCCCTCCCTCCCTCTCTCTCTCTCTCCTCTTCCCACTCAGAAGGACACCATTTTCTATCTCCCCAACCCTAGATCCCTCTTTCAGAAAATCAAACAAGAAGAAGTATATAATCTAAATCTCTCTAAAACAAAACAAACATCATGGCCCAAGACTCGTCCAATTCACTCTCGGAAACCCTAGATTCTTCTCTCTCCCTTGCCGACGACGCGATCGCCGATCACCACCACCAATCTTCGCCGTCGTCATCGGCCGCGTCGTCATTATCAGATCCGTCTCTCTCCAGAAACTCGTCTTTCAGTCGACTCAACGCCAAGGCACCCGAGTTCGTACCCCGCAGCAGCAGCAGCTCGTCCTTATCATCGCTGCCCATGCCGCAGCAGCAACCTTCGACCCACGGATTGATCCACGTGTACCCCGGCCCCACTCCTGCCTTCCATGTTCCCATTCACGGCGCCGGCGCCGGCCACGTGCCACATCATCACCCGCATCACGTTCCGGTTCAGTATCATCATAATCATAATCGTCCGGTTCAGGTTTCTGTTGCCGTTCAAGCTCAACAACCTGTTGCCGTTGTTGTTGAGCCGGATCATGTGCCTCCGTTGAGGAACGGTCTGTCCGAGGAAGCTGCTCTGAAGATTCTCAATCAGGCAAGCTTATTATTATGAATTTTATTATTATGATGAATGATTCAGGTTGTGGCTTTGCAATTTATTATTTGATCCTCGTTTTTTTTGCGTTTCAGTTAAGCTAATTGAATAAACTTTCAAGGGTTCTTTTAAATGATTAGTGTCAATGTGTGCATTTAGGGATATAGTTTTGAATCTTTTGATCGGATACTGTTTGTGGGAGGGGAAATATTAATCAACAATTATGGGCAACGAGACAAAATCAATTTAGGTATAAATGGCAACACTAGTAAATTCACTAGACACGTGACAACCTCCAACTAGGCAATGGAAAGATCTATTAGCCAACAGAATGTTTACTGCTGGCACATGGCCCACCATGTGCATTCGGGTCGAAGAGTGTCTGAGTGGAGTATTGCTTGGCTCGAAGAGTGTTAGAGGAAAGTTGTTGGGATGAGGAGTATTTGAAGAAGTAAGCACTGGACAACGGGTGGAATAATAGTATGCACGAAAAGTGTTTGATTAGCGGGGCAAATGGAAGAGTCATTGGATCAAGGAATGCTTACCTTCTCGGGTGAGTAAGTGAAGTAGAGATGGTACTTTGACGGCCACCAAATGGTAGGACTTGTGCCTTTGAAATGATCACTATGGGTATCATCAGCCAATCAAGAGGAAGGCTTCGTGACAGGCCACTACTTGAGTATGGCCAAAGCTCTATGCAAACATCTCCAAAAAGATAGTAAGGATGATCCACAATCATGGTCAGGCGATGGTAACCTAACGTTGGATAAGGCCCTTTTTGGTCGATAAATAGCAGCGTCATGCAAATAGAAAAAGGATGGAAACTCCATGAACTAAAATTCTCTCTCTCTCTCTCTCTCTCTCTCTTATATTGAATGCACTTGGCCTTTGCTCCATCACTTTCCTTGATTGAGTTCGATTGACCAAGATCTCTTGCTTTGCTACTTGTTTAACCATCGGAGGGCACTCAACCGAACCCCATTGGCCTGTTTGCCTCTGCCTCCTTGCTTTTGCAGGCACAAGGTTACTAAATAGCTCTAGTCGGGTGGCGACCCACTGCCAAGCGCCTAGCCTGCCTAGGCACCACCAAGCAATTTGGTGGTTTTTTAAAAATATTTTTTTAATATGATGTTACAATCACTTCTCCCTTCTCTGCCAAACATCTAATAGCAAGAGTGAAGAAAGAAGAAAAAACATTTTACAAGTCTAAGGAAAAAAATTAGAGGTCACAACGGCACAACCTACCATTCGTAACGAATAAGGACACACTGGGTAAGAGAGAGATGAAAGAGTCAGAGACGAGAGAGGGAGGGAGAGGGGGGGAGAGGAGACATACCGGTGAGTCGGCGACTTGATCGGCTACGACGATGAGAGGATACTGGATTTGGTTTCTCCTTTGACGATCGGCGCATCTGGAGTTTCTACTCGTAATGGGTTAGGGCATACTGGATTGTTTATACTTTGTTTTATTACACTAAGCCCCTTTTATTATTTTACTACAACACTTAGACCCTTAGCCACCTAGCTCCACCAATTGCGGCCTAGTCTCCCTGGCTGCCGATTGAACCGCCGAGGGGTATAATCGTGGCGGAAGGCTGGCGCTGGCCGCCATTTAGTACACGGATTGTGTGGAAATGATTCAATGTGGTTGGTGTTGTGGGCAAGCTCATGTAATTTATTTCATCATAAATTACTCTTCTTCTTCTTCTTCTTTTTTTTGGAGGGGGGGTTGCCTAATTGTGTATGTGCAACTGTGAATTTCTTATTTTGCAGGGGAGTAAAAAACTTGCTATGTTTGTAACCTATTTTTCTGTGCAAGTTTATTTGTACTTTCTACAAATGTCAATTCCTCCCCTTCAGTTGTATGTGGTAGTTTTATATCTTCTTCTCCGCAGTTGACTTCTCTTCCTGATCCTGTTTCTTAACTTTGGTCTTACTCTTGGGATTTCTAACGCATTGCAGGTGGAGTATTATTTTAGTGATCTAAATTTGGCTACTACCGACCATCTAATGAAGTTCATTAACAAAGATGTTGAAGGATATGGTAAGACTTCTCAGTTTCATTCTAATAAAATTAAGGTTTGGTCAGATTGGTACTAGTTTAATTCTTTCACAGTTGTCAGCCTTCTCTAATAGTATGATTTTTCTTGTGAGACCATAAATTTCATTTTCTGCTGTATACTGCTCTTCCACATGTCTTTAGTAGGTGCTATTCCTTGAATCAGCTGAGCCTATGGAGTTTGCTTTTGAGAACCATTAGGAGTTTTTTGAGTCAGTTAGTGGTTACCAATTCTACAGATCTAGTATGGATGAGTTCTAGAGAGTGGTGGATTTAAAGAAGGTATCGAGTTTGGAGCTTAGTTGCAGGATCCTTCTGTTGGGAAGATGAATCTGCCCTAGAATCTCCTCCGACGTCCAAAAACAGAACCTTCTAGGAACTTCACTCCCACCGAGAAAGGAGCGCTTTCCCTACTAGGATAGAACCTCTCGAGGTGTATGAAAAAAGAAATAAGAGAGGAGCTACCAAATGGGAGAAAATACGAAAGGAATGGTAAGGTAGTGGAGAACATTTACTTCATTTCAACAAGATACTGGGACAACTTTTTCTCAAATTTACGCAAGTGCTTAGTATAAATAGAAGATTTATGTATATTTGGAGAAGAAAGCCTTTGCAATTGACTCCAATACTTAATTGTGGGGATCGCCTAAACAAGGAGCTTTTATGATTGGTAATTGATCAATTGGAGCTTTTATGATAGAAGCTCCTCATTTAAGACCAAATTAATTAGTTTATGTTCCTTTGAAATATTCCTAGACACTACACTACACACCCAAATGAGGAGCTTCTATCTCCTCCTGTTCTGCCCCGCTTCCGCTTCCGCTTCATGCAACTTAAATCTAGGCGAGTTAGATTGAGGTTCTGGTTGTCCACCCAGAAACAAAATCAACTGAACAAAGTGCAACAAAAGTAGGGAAAAGTTTGAAGTCTCAACATGTTAAAAGAAAATGAAGATGGAGGTGATGCATTGTTAAGAAAAAAAAAGGAATTGTCAGTTTCCAGTTTATTTATGCTGTGGTTTTGATAATAATTTTTCTGATCCCAAAAAGTCTTAACTAGTTGTTGATAAATTATCATATTCAGATATCTTTTTTCTGTTTTTTGAAGAATGAACCGTTTCATATTTGTTTCACCTTTCTTCTTGTTTTTCTGTTGTGTAGTGCCAATAAATGTTGTTGCGTCTTTCAAGAAAATTAAAGCTGCTATAAATAGTAATTCTCAGCTTGCTAGTATTCTGCGGAACTCGAATAAGCTTGTGAGTTCTTTACTTTTTCTGAGCAGAAATTTCTTTCTTTATACTTTCTTTTCTGTTTATTGTCGTCTTTGTTTATTTTTATTTGCTTTTGGGACAATACATTCTGCAGGTGGTTAGTGAAGATGGAAAAAAAGTTAGACGCCACCGTCCCTTGACTGGTTCAGAAATGGAAGAGTTGCAAGTAGGTTTCAGATACTGTTCGATTTTACTCTTAGGCTCCGTTCGTTAGGATGTAAAATGTTTTCCAGTACAATATTTTACTCTTTACTCATTTTCTGTCGTTTGTTGGGCAAAAACAATGTAAAATATTTTCCAAAGTAAACCGTTTTACCCTATATGACTGAAAATGTTTTCCTTTCAAATTACCCGTAAGTCATTTACGCCAGCCTTCTCTCTCACTTTCTTCACCCCTACACTCCTGGAAATTAAACTCAGGAGAGGTTATTAACCTTGAATGAAGTGTATAGGCGGAGATCATTGGATATCTTCCCCTTCCTCCCTTATCCTATTTCTCATGTTATGTTTTGTTATGGTAAATTTATTGGTGTACTAAACACTGAAAAATACTTTACACAAAAATTATTTGTTCCAAAATCATTTTACAAAAAAAATATTTTACATTGTAAAATATTTTACGTCGAAACAAACGGAACCTTACTCTACATGTGTACGTGATATAAATTCTGTTGGAGCTTATCCCTAGTTGCTGTAATAGTGTCTCCTAAGCTAGTATACGATCCTTGTACTCGTTGCTAATTGGTTTTGAGCTCAACACTTTAACATGGTGCCACAACTAGGTTTCAAGAGGTTTGGAGAAGTCCATTTGTCAATTTCAGTAATTCTTCATGTTTACGGCCGTGTCATCTTTTTCTTCGGTCTGTCTCTCCACATTTGAAATGGGGTAGCATGTACCGTCTCTCCACATTTGAAATGGGGTCGCACGTGCTAGTCCAGCTTCCGTATAGGAGTATCTCCTACGTTTATTATATGATCCTTGTGTGCGCTACACTCTGTTGCCATGCGTTTGACCGACTTGTTCGCGGTTTGTGATATTTATCTTACTCCTTGGTTGTGCCCTTCAAATTAACCTTACGACTTATAACGTTCATTACAATGTCTTGTGGGAGCTTTTCGGTCACATAATGTCTAGGTCTACCAATAAGTCGTGCTGTGTATTGTATTCCCTTTCATTTTCATTTTCCAATTGAACACGTTCCATTTCTTTTGATGGAGTTCTTGCCTACCGAGAAAATTTAAAATTGTTTTGCAACGTCAAGTGTCAGATATTTCTTTAGGGTGTGTGAAATACGTTTGTATCTCATCTTTTGACCTTAACTTTGTGTGCTTGTCCTGATTTGTAAGTCTCGCATAGTTGTTGCTGAAAATTTACCCGAGGACCATTGCCACCAGAACCTCATGAAGATTTTCTCTGCTGTGGGAAGGTACTGATTTTATCTGTCCCAAATTTTCTGACTACATATATTTGGGAATATGTTCATGAGTAAGTCTCATAGTTTGTTCATCGACGGTTCTTTGCCAGTGTGAAGACAATACGTACCTGTCCACCTCAAACCTCCAATGGTGGGGCATCTTCAGCCGGTAGATCAGGAAAAGCAGATGGCATGCTATTCAGTAATAAGGTACAGAATTCTGTGGCAAATAGTTATTCGCAGCTTTACCATGTGCATTTTGTTTCCGTGCCTCTTCGCACTTGTTGGTGACTGGTATCTGGTTGTGGATCCATTTGACAGGTTGAAAGTTTTGTCCCTGAGTCCTTTTTTGTTCAGATGTATCTTCTATTCTGTTTTCTATTTGTGTACTTCCTCCCGCCCCCTTTCCTTTTCACAGCATTGTCGGTACGATTATTCTCTCTTCAGGCCGCATCTCTAATATGTGAACTCTAATTCTTACTTGTAGTTGCATGCATTTGTGGAATATGAATCAGTTGAACTGGCTGAGAAAGCGGTATGTACTGTTATTTGATAGGGTTTGAAGTCCTTTTCTTTCTTATTTCATTTTTATGTTTCTGTTGTTTGCGCAGCAGAGGAAAAATAAGATGAATTGTCTCGTGTATAGGTTGCAGACCTGAACGACGAGGCTAACTGGAGGAGTGGACTGAGAGTCCGTTTGCTGCTTAGACGCACAGTATGCCAATGAAGCTTTTTTCTCTTAAATTATTTTGCATGCGTTCCTGATTGATGTGTGACGTGGTTGGATGAACCTCCAGCTCGTCATTTATCGTTAATCCAATGTTGGTCTAAATGCTCAAGTCTTTCTGTGTTAAACCATGAAATGAAAAGTGAGGAATCACATATTGAATGAAGATGTAGGTGTAAAATTGTAAATTCTCTTTTTCTTCCCTTTTAAGATGATGTAATTACTTGACCGTAGAAAGCAGTTCAACAAAATATTGTGTAATGTTTTGCTTGCAACCTGGTTAGTAAAACTTTGGAACCTCGTGATTTAATGATTCCCGTGGTTTAAACTGTGATTTCCAAGTTTCTTGAACTTTTTCCATATGGATTTAGCTTAAAACTCTATTCCTCCGCGCACCCTTCCTCTTTCCTCGTTTTTTGCACTCTTCACATGCACTGAAAATTGACGTGTTATTTGCTCTACATATGCAGTGATGTTATTTTACTAGTGACTTTCTCATGCTTATTTCTGCGAGTTACTTTTCTGAGCTGTTATGCATGTGGATTGATTGATGTATGTATGTGTCCTACTTATAGTCAAAATCTGCTCGAGGGAAGAGGATTGATCATGAAGGAAATGCAAACCTCGAGGAAGATGACACATCTACATCTGAGCAGCCGCAGCCAAATGACAAACACCTTGAAGATCCTGCTGAACAACTTGATTCCCAATCACATGAGCATGCAGTAAGTTTCCTGGCAGTTTTCGGCAAAATAAAGATGCCTTTTCCAACTTTCGTTTCTCAAAAAACACATGGGTATGAAGTAAATTATTTTAGTTCTGTCTGCTTTGAAAAGAAACACTGCCATCTGGGGTCAGAAAGGAACTTTACGCACAACAAAAGCGATTGATATGTGGGTAACTTCATGATTAAAAACCTTTCAGTAGCAGAGCAAAAAAACTAGGAAAAAGAGAGTAAAGCAAAGGCATACAGTAGCAAAAAATAAAGAGATTTTACGTGTCTTATATTGTAACTTTGCTCGGACAGGGAGATGAGAATTTACATGAAAAGGAGGGGGGCCAGAAGAAGGGGCGTAGTCGTGGCCGAGGCAAAGGACGTGGACGTGCCCAGTACCATCATCATAATAACCGTGGAAGTCATATAGGAACTCCACCCTCTAGTAATTCAATCAATAATCATACTGAGCAGCCAAGCGTATCCAAGCAACCTCCAGGGCCTCGCATGCCAGATGGGACTAGAGGTTTTTCTATGGGCCGGGGTAAGCCTATCACTGTCAACATCGCATCGTAATTGACTGTCATATATCTACACAAGTGGTGGGCAAATAACATTTTATCGCGAGGGTCATGTTTATGTTGGGGGTGTGGGAAATGTGTCTCTGTTTTGTGCTGAGTTGGTGGCAGGGTTTTATAAGGAGCTGTCTATCAATTTGTAATTGGTATAAAAGGTTGACCTAGCAGTAAGTTTTGACTACTTTCTACTACTACTACTACCGAGTGTTTTTAAATATGTATCCTAAGTAAGGAGCTTGGAGAAACTACTGTGGATTTTGTTCTGCTAGTTGCCTCTCGTCTTTTTTGGTGTTTTGCTACTAATGTAAGAAGCCAATACAAAAACCTTTGGGGGATGCTTTATATTACATGAATTTGAGAATGTATACATTTCAAATTCGTAATATAAACTGCTCTTGCATCCTTGCAATTGCTACGAGATTTGCATTGCACCATTTGTCACAGTTTGTGTACATTTTACCCATTATGCTAGATTTTAGCATTAGCATGATCGAAGGAGCTGCCGCATAGTTTTGGGCATTTACAACTGGTGTTTATTTTGTATCTCCGAAGTGGAGCAATTTTTTTGAAAAGTGTTCAATATGAAAACATTCAATAGAAAACTAAACATGAAAATTTAGATTTGAGAGGAAAGTTGGTGAATTTTGTAGTTGAAGTTGAGGGAGTTTTGGAGAGAAATAGAGGTGTATGGTTGAAGTTGGTATGGCTCTAAAATTGCTTTTCAAGTATTAGGACTTCGAGTTTTCAAATAAGTTTTGTGCAAATAAACGTGAGACCATGACAGCCTTCTCTTCGTCTTTTTACTTTATTTTAACGAATTTAAAATTTTGTTCATTTCGCAAAGCTAAAGAACTTTATACTCAAATTTCACGTCCAATTGAAGAGTGATTGATACCAACATATAGCGATTAAAGAGCACGAAGTAGTGGTACCAACCTATGTCATGTCCACCTCCTCACCAAAATGAGTAGAGTCTTATACAAAACAACGTTATGAATAAAATTTATTATAGACTTTTTGGTGGTATTTTTAAATCGGCGATTCCTTATTGCAAAGATTTTGCAACTTGACGGCGATCAATTTTTTCTAATATGAGAAAAGGACTTGAAATATCTCCTTAGAAAGTGCCCCATATGCATCCCAAGGTAACTTCTCCGATGTTTGGACGACTCCTATCTTAACGTCACCGCAAACGATTGAAATCTTCACATATTTTAAGGAGATTTTTAGGAGCAAAACAAGCTAATAGAGATCTCTAAATGACCCTTGCTTTGAGCTCAATAAAGTGATTCAAACGTTAAACTAGATTGGATCTTGATAGCTTCATGATAAAAGTACATTCTCTTGAAAGTGTACTTTCAAAACAAAGTACATTATCTTTAGTTACCATCCATTGTTTCAAGAGAAGTGGAAAATTGCTCACTGACTTAACGTTATCCCGACATGCATTTAAATTGAGTTCTTTGTGGAGATTTTGAACTCTACAAGGTTATGAGCCCAATCACACTTTTGAGGTCGAGACAAAGCTTTTTAGAGAGCGCTACGAGTCAAGCTCTAAATCTTTAAAATAGAGAACCAATTTACTTCAATCAAGCTCTATATTGAGTCTCTATTTTAGAGACCCAAATTTGGTTCTCTATGTATAGAGATGTTTTCAAACATATAGAGAATGATCTCCATATATTTTTTGTCTTTCTAAAATCACTACTTTACCCTTTTTGTATAGATGAAAATAAAAATTTAAGATTTAGAGTTGAAGTGAATAGTAAAAACTGTAAACTTGCTTTTTGGATAAGAAAAAAGTATATTTTGAGTCTCTATTTAAGAGAATTGGGTTGGAGATGCTCTTAAGGAGCAACCATCCCAAGTTCATGTGCTTCTTTGCAATTTAGGGTTGCAACTGAGTATAGCTGAGCTCAATAAAGTGATTTGAACGTTAACTACTTAAAGCTCGACATGTAAAACAACTTAAGGTTAACTTGATCGGATCTCGATACCTTCATGATCAAGGTATATTATATGGAAATATACTTTCAAAACCGTTGCCATCTATATTATAAAATAGAGCGGTTTTTGTCTACACATACAAACAAGAGCACCTCTCCAGCCGTCAGATCAAATTTTCAATAGGTTATAGCCG
>JAOTQK010000024.1:409279-446663 GCA_025642025.1 Rhododendron ferrugineum
GAAGAGAATTTTAAAAAATAAATTATAAAATTTTTCATTTGGGTTTTTTAAGATCACTAGAAGGGAAGGATAATTTTCTTTAAGTTGTAATAAAAAAGTGTAGTGTCGTGCCTTTTTTTTTTTATCGGCGTGTTGTGTCGTGCCTTTAGGCACGGGTAATCACTAGTTTCATCATCAAATGTGAAAATGCTCAATGATTTACCGATATCAATATCAATTTAACTTAAGTTCTTTACAAAGATTTGAGCAGTTAATGAGCCGAATCACACTTTCGAACCTGAGACAAGGCTTTTTGGAGAGCGCTAAGGAACAAACCCCCAAGTTCATGTGCTTCTTTGTAAATAGTGCTGCGAATGAGAACAGTCGAGCTGAATTTTATAGTGTTCAAGCTCAATTTTGTTTACTATTGAAGTGTTGGAGTTCAATTCATTTATTGTAGAAACCTCTCTAAATGAGCCGAGCTTACGACTAACTTAAACTTGACTCGCTTACTAAATGAAGTTAGAACTCGTGCTCGATTGGTTTACAAAAGCCATAATGAGTGGAGCCTCGTTTGCAGCCCTCTGCTCGAGGTTGCAATTGTTTTTTAGTAACTTCTAATTAAAATTCCTGTGAAATAATCCGAGGGAAAATCTTTTTTTGTGGGGCTTGTGTTCTACTAACACAAATATATTTGAATAAGTACTTATTTTTTAAATTAAAAATCATGTAGTGTGATAAAATTCGTAAAGCGGAAAATAAGTACTTAATACATAAGAACTTTAGCGGAACGGGGCGTAAACTTTCATATTCAAACGAAGTGATTAGGCACCAACAACCATTCAAAGTCTTTTAAAGTTTTTTTAAATTTCCAAATTTTAATTCAAAAATCTCTCTGGATTAGTCACTGATCCTGCAATTATTCTATCTCAGGAATCAAAATCTCTACATTTCCGCCTCAAACCATACCAACTTCCAAAGGCACATCCAAACTCGCCCTTCTTTCTCTCTCTCTCTCTCTCTCACAGCTTGAGAGAGACACGGCAAAACAAAACCAATGGCGGAATCCGTGCAACCAAACCCTAGTACTTCTATGGTACCCACCGCAACGGCCGGCGACCCTCCACCCCCGCCGCCGCCGCCGACTCGTGCCGGCGGTTTTTTATCGCGGCGACCGGGCATAAGGGTGACGACGGAGTTCGACAGCGACAGCGCCGTGTTCTTCAACAAGATATCGTGCAAGTTTCTCGACAGTCTAGCGAAGCTCAAGGTGTCGTTCCAGAACAACGACAAGGGCGAGGTTTTCGAGCCACAGTTGGCCCTAACCTCCAAGTACCTTTCTCTTCACTACGATCTTGAAGAACGTAACGCTCTCGTCAAGAGTTCGTTCGATGTCGGACCTGGGTTGCAGTTCAGAGCTTCTCACGATGTCAAGGTTTCTCTCTCTACCTTAATTAAGTGTTTTTGAACGCTTTGTTAACAAAAATGCTACAGGCACACCAGGTGTGGCACATCTCAGCCACACCCATCTCCCATATAGGTGGGTCCCACTGGAAACGGGCCCTACTGTATGTGAGAGGGGTGTGACTGAGGTGTGCCACACCTGATGTGTCTGTAGCTACTAACCACAGTCTACTGGGCAGTAGATAACGCACTCATAATCCCCCCAAAAGTTGATGTTTTTGATAACTGGGTGTCCGGACTAGCTTGTGCGCACTCAAACCTCCGGTGACCCCAATGTTTGGAGGGATGGTTTGGATCGTTTGGCCTTCATGAGATTAGACTTATAGTTTTAACTTTTAATGTACTTTTTTCCCAGATATCAATGTATGTGTATATATACACATTTCACATATATTTGATACACTTTTTGCACATTAACCATGTAGTTAGCAAGAAGAAGATGCAATCGATTGCCCCTACCAAAATCTTCAATGGAGACCGAGTACGAACAATTCGTTCTAGGACCAAAAGTCTCTCCTCTAAACTTGTCTCTCTAACTCATTCATGTTTATTTTTGTGTAGTTTAAACACCGTGAAGTTGACACACTTAAAACCTCTACTCATATGCAAGGTTCTAAAGATGCTAGGCGCTCCCAAGTCGGCCGCCTAGCACCTAGGCGGGGACTAGCCAGCCGCTTAATCGCCTAGGCGTTGGACCCCCGCCTAGCGCCTAGGCGGGGACTAATCAGCCCTAGGTTTTAAAACACTGCTCATATGTATTTGCTTCACAATAAGTAGTTCGCCGAATGAATCCACCAAGTTCATTGTATCATTGACATTGACAACATTCAAGGAGAGTTCAGGGGGGGTGCAATTGGGGTTAGGCTTGAAGAGCAAGCTACAATAGAGGAACGCCCAGTTGAAGTTAGAGTATATACTATATACTTACCCTTTGAAATTTAGGATGTCACAAAAGCTATTACCTTGATCATCCAATGGAGTCCGTTTTGAATATGTTAGTCTAATTACGGCTAACTTGAAGCTAACGTAGAAAAACACAATCACAACAGCGGTTGCCAAATTGAAATTGTTTGGGGTATGAGGAGTATCAAAGAACCTGCTTTGTCAACAGTATCTTTCTAGGCACAAACAATTCCAACCCTCCTCAACCCTCTTCCCGTTGAACACCTCCCTCCCAACTCCCCTACATCAATGAACATCTCTCAGTTTTGCATCTCCCAAGTTTGTCAATTCTATCGTGTTAGTTACACAAAGAATTAAGATGCTTGCTTCTAGAAGATGGTGTTGACAAAGCAACATTGTTCTTTGATCCTCCTCTTACCTCAAACGGTTCGGTTTGACGGCCGTTGTTTTGGTTGTGCTTTTCTACCTTGGCTTGGATTTGGCCCCAATTAGACTAATAGATTCAAAATGGACTCCATTGGATAATCAAGGTTATAGGTTTTGTGACATCTTAAATTTCAATGGGAAAGTGTATGCTCTAACTTCAACTGGAAGTTGTTTTATTGTTGATTGCTCTTCAAACCTCACCCCGCGTCCCCCTTGGAACCTCTCTTGGGTGTTGCTGGCGTCAATGATGTAATGAACTTGGTGGAGTCACTCGGCAAACTACATTGTGAAATAAGTAATTATTCCTAGAGGTTCTAAGCCCGTCAATTTCATGGTGTTTAAGCTAAATGAAAATGGACACAAATGGGTTAGGATGACAAGCTTAGAGGATAAAATTTTGGTTTTGGGTGTGGATTGTTCGTACTTGATCTCTGTTAAAGATTTTGTTCGGGGCAATTTGCAATAGAAATTGCATCTTCTTCTTGGACGTAGTAGATGATCTCGTTTGTTGATCACAATTAAGTCGACTTCCCCAACTCAAAGAAGCTCTTACTTCTTCCATTGTGATGTCAATCACTATTATTTCTCTTTTTAAAATTCACTCTGAAAGCACTCTCTATCGCCCTTACGTATTTGTCATTTATTGTGATTCTTAACTGTAATGTATTAGCTAGCTATTGAAGACCAGAAATCCCTTCTATTGTTCTAAAAGCGGACGGCACACAATTTGGGCAACGACAGGGCTGGTGCTATCTATCATGCTATTGTGTTCGGAAATGAGAAAAATCATTAGTTCGTCATCATAAGTTAGCACAAAAACTTTATTTGTGACATGATGATTCTTAAATTTTGTTAACATTTACTCTGGAAAAATAGTTTGCATGCTCCTGGAGCAGGAATTCCAGCCAAAGTGCCAAACCACTTATATTTGATGTCTGGGTTGTGTGTGTGAGTGATACCCGATCCTCAACCGTCAATCACTTTCTTTTCTCTCCAGTCTCCTAGACATTTTCTAAAACCTAACTCCATGCATATAGATATATTAGTTTATAATTACGATTCTTACTGTAATGTATTAGTTTGCTATTGAAATCTAAAAGTCCCTGCCATAACTCTAGAAAACGCATGCACAATTTGGGCATCCGTAGGTGTCTAGTGCTATCTACATACTATTGCGTTCCCATAGTAGAAAACTCTAACATTTCGTTATCATATGCTTAGACAGAAAAAGCTTCCTTTCGGCTTTGTGATTTCTTAAATTTCCTTATTGCTGACTCTAGTTCATGGTTTTTTTTTTTTTCCGCTCAGCACAACTCTAGTTCATGGTTGAAGTATTGTTTTATTTTCGCTTACAGTTTTCAGCTTGGCTGCTCTATCTCCTTAGTTGAACTTCAGTATAGTTAATCGCTTGGAGAGGTGCAAAAGTTGGAAAGAGGCAGAAGCAAGTTTGGTTTTGATCCCTCTTTGTTTAATGTGGATCATTTGGCCTGAAAGAAATTTGAGATGTCGAAGAGCCTTTGTTTAGAATCAAAAGTTTTTTGGTGAATAGTTTGTATAGTTGGGACAAGAGAGAATGAGATCCTTCTCCTCACCAATTCTTAGATTGGTTTGAGCTTTTCTTTTCTCTTGGAAGTGTATAGGGGCTTTTTGTCTCATGACCTTTTTGTATACGGGTGGCATTCCGTTAATGTCTTCTTTAATATATTTATTTACTTATAAAAAAAAGAGTATAATTAACTTTCTCAACTCAGAAATCTCAGTGTTTGCATTAGTGTTAATTACTTGTTTTTTCTACCATTTGAGTCGAAGGATCAAATAGCATCAAATCACAAACCAAAATCTGTCCCCTGTGCATATTTGTTTGGATTTGTTGTATTTAGAATTGATTGAAAATTAAAAACTCCCTTCAAAATTCTTGAAAAAATAGATGCAAGTTTTGGGCTACAGTATGAATGGTGCTGTCTTATTACTGCATTCCCAGATGAGATAAACTTTCGTTTGAATGTCATTTAAGAATTGAAAATCTATGGTGGTCAATGTTGTTTCTTCTAGAAGCTCTGGGCATCAAATTTGAGGGAAAATGAGTAAATTTGATGTGTTCACTAAGAAAAAGAGAAGATCAACTAGTTATTCAAAAGTTGGTGCATCTGGATACAAAATATTGTTGATGCAGTACTTCGGGAACAAAAAAGAGCGAAGAGATTTGAGCCATGAGCAGAGTTGTGGTAGGTCACCCAGGATTTAATTATAGATGCTTGTTTGACAACTCTACTAAACAGTTTATACGCATTCTTCTATGCTAAAGCAGGGTCCTGACGATAATTCTCTTGTTTGATTATTGGATTAGTATTTTGTTTCTCAGTTGAAACTTGAAACTCTTCTTTTAAGCACATTGTTATTTCATGTGATGTCTCCTAGCCTGACACTGGCCCTTCTTCTTTCACACTATGTGTCTCCATTTCACAGGGTGTGCCATTAGATTGTTATTTTCTTGAGTTAATGCTATACATGTCTTAGGCACAACAAGGAGAGGTGGCAATGGTTGCAGATCTTGCTGGTCCTGCCTATAAATTTGAACTGTCATCTGCTCTTCCATCTATTGGCCTGGTGAGTATTACTTTGCACGAGTCTGCAATCGTTACTGTTTGTCAAAATTGAGCCTGTTGTAGTGGAATTAATATTGTGGTTCAATATCCATATTATTTCATCTACCATGACCTGTTGAAAGCTTATCTCAAGTTGCACCTTTTTAACTGATGATTTTAGACCGGGCTTTGCTGGCTTTAATGCCCTGCATAACATGCTTTCCTCTTTTGCTATATTTCTACAACCTCCTTGTATTGCTCCTATTTTATTAGTCGCCTTTGGATGCTGCAGCCAAAAGCTACCTTTAAGTTCCCTATTGGTGAAGTTTCATTTGAGGAGAAAGAAGAGGAGGAAGTGAAGAAAATGTTGTCAATAAATGGGATTGTCAAGGGCCAACTCTTGAATGGGGTTTGTACCGCTCAATACCAGGATGAAAGCTTAAATATAAGATACTTGTACAAGGTAGTATTCTTTGATCGTTCTGTTCATCCAGTTCATTTTTTGAGTTTTCTTCTTCTGGTCATTGAGATTTCTTCTTTGGATGCATTTGTCCATGAAAGCAAGTTGGAGGCTGTTAATTTGTCTCCGTATTATGACCTTGAGCGATAGAGCACTGCCAGCGCAAGTGGTCCCATACACGTGTCTGACATGCTGGGGATACGGCAGAGTACATACAGGAGTCCAACACTCCAACTAGACACGCCGGTGACAGGTGTATCAAGTTAGACATCGATGAGGACACCCGGGGGTCAATTCATGATTTTAGAGCCTTATTTTGGGAGTTAAATTATAATTTAAGAAGGTATAATGTAAAAGTTGGAAATAACAAAATGTCAACTTGATAAAAAAAAATTATCTATGCACTTGTACAACTAAAGTAGTGAGAGGATTGCAGAATTGGCGGATCGGACAAGGATAGAGACAGGTAAAATGTAGAGTGTTCAAAATAAAAGACAGGCAAAACATGCTTGATTTTCCTC
This sequence comes from Rhododendron ferrugineum, assembly GCA_025642025.1. Taxonomy (NCBI): domain Eukaryota; kingdom Viridiplantae; phylum Streptophyta; class Magnoliopsida; order Ericales; family Ericaceae; genus Rhododendron; species Rhododendron ferrugineum. The sequence continues at coordinate 415,618 of JAOTQK010000024.1, forward strand.
GCTGTATTCGTGTCCCACTTTAGCAGAATTGCCTGTATCCATGCATCTTAGGCCTCGTGTTACTCCTATATCACTAGCCAATAGCCCTATATGCAGGGTGCATTACTTGCTGACACCTGACCGCGTCTCTCATTTCTGTGTATTTCTTTGTTTATTTGTTTTTCGCTGTAATGTACGGTGTTGAGAGTTCAATTGTTTTGCAGGATGAGCAAATGGCCTTCATTCCAAGCATTTCTCTACCTTCCAATGCATTATCAATGGCATTCAAGCGTCGGTTTGGCCCTTCTGACAAGCTGAGGTGGTCTCTCTCTCTCTCTCTCTCTCTCTCTCTCTCTCTCTCTCTACGAGCTTAGTTCACTTATATGGGATATGGGCTATACAGAGTATTTTTCGGGATGGAGTTGGAGGATTGGCACTTCAATCACGTGAATCCTAAAATGTACAAGCTATTTCTTGCTATGGTGCTGGCAAGACAAAATGACTTGCTATTAGTGGCACGAGGCCCAAGCCACTTGGTTGGAGTTCCGACGACTATAAGATTCATCGATTCATAAGCATAGAAATTAACAACCATGCTTACAGCTTTTCTCTCTCCCTCTCCCTTTAATTCCGTTCATCCATTATCTTATATTGGTCCTCTTGTAGGCAAGTGCCAAGTATTTCACAGAATTCTGTGATTGTAACATCCCTCTCTCCTCTCTCTCTCTCTCACAACATGGTGGGACCTACGGTAGGGTGGGTAAGGATGATGGTGGTTGGAATTCAGAGTACAAATCTATTGCAGGCTTACAATGTGTTTATGGAGGGTCTCATTTCTGGCTGGAGCCGGTCTGGAAAGGGGGTCCATTGCCTACCTGCCCCTTAACCGTCCATGGATAGTAGGATGCACGTCTTGCCTAGTATGAGTGAAGTGGAGCTGTTACCTCTATTTTTTGTCGCCATATTCTTATTTTGGTTCCATGTAAGTTATATGAATAAGTATATGGAAAGGGAATTTCAATCGTTAAAGGAAGCAAGGAGAAGTATCAATAGCAGTGTAAAGGAAGATAAGTGAAGTTACTGTAAGCCTTTCGTGTTAATATTTACTTTGTCAAATGCTTTAAGTACTTTTTCTATTCTGTTTTTCCGAGTCTGTTGTATCTAGCTTGGTATATGACCACAAAGATTTCTTATCCTGCTAATGATTATTCGTGGCCAGCTACTGGTACAATTTTGATTCAAACTATTGGAGTACGGTGTACAAGCACACGGTTGGCAATGACTACAAGTTCAAAGTCGGGTATGATTCAGAGGTGCGGCTTGGATGGGCATCACTTTGGGTATGTCTTTTTTTGCTTTCACTTAATTGCCTAGTAGAATTTTTTGAATGTTCCATGTCATTCATTCTTTCCATTTCTTCAATTTACTCTACCAATTTATGTCTAACTGCTTCTAGTGCATTTCCTTCTTTATCTACTCGTATTATACTCTTTCAGCAACAAGACATTCTGTAGCCACCCCTTACATTATGGATGCCTATACAATCCTAGGAAAATGGGAGGATTTCCTATCCACTTCATTTGTAATGTGTATTCATGTCTGCTTAATTATTGGTGTCTATGTTTATTTTCATATCTTAAACAAACTATCCACTCATCAAGTAATAAGATCTCCAAATATCTTCCTTTCTAAGCTGAATTCCTATAATGCTTCTATGTTTCTTTTCTTTCTCATATTGAATCAGCTTTCTGTCTCTCTACCTCCTTCCCGTTCAGCTTGTCAAAACCATAGGTTGCTGCTCGCTCGCAGTCCAGTAGGGAAATTTACCAAATAATGTTGGCCCTATGTGTTAGCATCTCCAACCCATCTCTAAAAGTCCAAAATGGAGAATGGATGTGACATATTGGAGGGAAATTTTGTAATTTATTCCCACTTTTTGCACTTTATGAGAGAATTTAGGAGGGACCCATCCTACTTTTTAGATATTTGGGTCTCCAAATTGCCTTTGGTTCTCCAAATATGGAGACCCTACTCCCATTTTGGAGACAAAATCTCTAAAAGTACGATGGATCCCTCCTATATTCTCTCATAAAGTGCAAAAAGTGAGAATAAATTACAAAATCTCCCTCCAATATGTCACATCCATTCTCTATTTTGGACTTTTAGAGATGGGTTGGAGATGCTCGAAGTCTTAAGGGAGGTAAATCTGCGAGTCAGGATCCGTCTGAAAAATCACATAGAAGACACTAATGGGTCTAAAGGGCTGGCCGAAGCAAGGTTCATGATCAACCAGTCCATCCCTCCCACCCTCTGTCTGTGTCCTCTGCTATGAATCATGGACACTTTGTCAGTTGCCGTAGCAATGTCTGACGTGTCAAAAATAACTGCCTCAGTCACACCCTGATACATGTCAAATATGTCATGTGGCATATCTTTCTTTTTCTCCTCTCTTTTTTTTGTTCGACAAATGAGGGACATGGTGTCCAGACACGTGTTCTATGCAGACGCATCTCGGACCCGAAAGGAGGCTTGTTTAATTGTATGGTCTTTAATTAATTGAGTTCTACTGAGTGCAATAGTTTGTTAATAAGGTTATCGATTTTGCAAACTGCTTTTTCTTTTTGCTGTATTGTAATGCTAGTGGGTTGTGTTTTTGTGTCCAGTTTCTCTGTCCATCTTTCCTACGTCCTCAGGATTAAATTTTATCCGCAGGCCCATTTAAAAGTTTCTGAGATGAGATGGGGGTGATGTATACTTTAGAGCGTGGCATGAATAGTTTAATTTCAAGTTAAAGGTCTACTGCATAATATTGGATACATCATTAAGTCCCTGGAGTAAATTCGTTATGTCTGAAGTTCATATATCTCCTCTACTGTACTATATCGTATGTCCTAGTTTGGTGAAGAACTTGATAAATTACTTTGCTGATTTCTGAAGCTTGCATTTTGTTGATGAGTTGGAAACAAAAAAAGAAGTGGGGTAATTGCTCTGCAAAAAGCCCAAATTCACTGGAGGCACATTGTCAATATATTTGGAGTACTGAAATATTTCTTTCAAGAAACCAGGAAACGTGGATTTGACTTTGGTGATTGCTTGTTTTAGGTTGGGGATGAAGATGGGCAAGCAAAGACAGCTCCTATGAAAACAAAAATCCAGTTTATGCTCCAGGTGCCAAAAGATGATATTAAATCAGCAGCCTTGATGTTCCGTGTTAAAAAGAGATGGGATATTTGAGTCTGTTTCGGATTAAAGATGGCCGCCCCTTCTTCCCGAATCTGCCATTGGGACCTCACTGTTGTAACATAATGAATTGGGAACACCATCCTAGCCGTAAGAACTGCACAGAGTTCAAACTGTTCTATTGATGTTCTTACTGTTCCAATGAACCTTTCCATTGATTGACCTGCTAAAGTATAGTATTATTATTCTTCACTCTGTTTATTGGTAGTTGTCTGATTTTCCAACCATTCTTGCAATTGAGGTACGTTCTTGGGGAAAAGGTACTCCCTCCGTCCTTGAATAAGTGCTCGGCGCGCAAACCTAGGCCTTTAAAAAAATGCATTTGTTTCGTTAAAAAAATTAATTTTTTTTCACAAATCAATAGATGGCAATGGGTTCTATTAGATTGTGGAAAAAAATTAGAATTTTTAACAAAAAATATGCATCTTTTGTAAGGTCTAGTTTTGCGCGCCGAACGCTTATTTAGGGGTGGAGGGAGTAATAATTATCGCAGCTTGAAGCTTAGAAGTGGGCTTCCATTTAGTCTTGGTTATCTCGAACTGTGGCAAGTGAGATTTTATCAACCTTGTGCACTCTTTCATACTCTGCGTGCGTTATTTCCTCGTAGGCCTAAGATACTTCTTGCGAGGGTGGCCAATAGTTAAATGTAGTACTAGCTCTTTTAACGGGGTCTTTGACTTTCACGACAGGGACATAATTTTTTTTTTTTTATCATATACCGGATCAACCAAAGAAAAGATTATTACGAATCAGCCTATACAAGTACAGCCGACATATAGAGATCTATGCGATCTATAAAAGATGATATTCGACAGACCTATAAAAGATGATATTCGACAGACGCAGGATTTTAATGGTTGATGTGTGAATTATAAAAATAAAATTTGAAACGTATAAAAGGTGATGTTGGTCTCTGCCAATGCGAATCACAAGTCAAGCATAAACATTGTTGCAAATGCTTTCGATCAATCTATACCACTACAAACGACATATGGTGTCATACATATGCATAGTGATGCGTCCATATCTATTTGAAATGGCAAAATAGTACTACTAAAAATAAAATATTGCTAAAAAAAAGAAGATGAAATTGCGCTCTATCAACACCTTCTGAAAAAAAATTATTTTCGAGATTGTTTTTGACAAATGTGAATACTTGATAGTGGGCGAATCTATATGATCGTTCATTTTTTAAATAATACTACTATATGATAGTTTGTTTTTTTAAATAATACTACTATTTTAAAAGAAATTTAAACCGTGAGTAGGACAAATTGCTAATTTGTCTCTTGTTTACGAGAGAAAGAAGGTCGATTACATTATTTGCAAGTTTAATAAGAATTATTATGAAAAAAGGCTAAAAAGACTTGGACAAAGAAGATGACCTCTCCACCATTTACAAATTTGTCGTCTTCATGTACATCTAGAGATACAAAGTTGCTTCACACATGAAGATGGGTCAAAACTATGAATCTAGATTTACACGAGAAAAAACATTTTCACGCTCTTTGGGTACCAATACCATATCACGGTGATGGATCTACCTGAAAATGTGATGATGAGAAAGTATACGGTACATCTGATTTTGGCCAAAATTAATGTCTGTTTTTGAAAAAGCTTTTCCAAATTTGATTCTTCCAAGTTGTGGTGTTCTTTGGGCGGGAGGGATACTGTAAAATATTCGGGGATGATTTCGTAATAACCCCTCTCAAAAGTTTGACTGACTTTCCCAAGTCACACACAGCATTCATTCAAAAGATCCTTTGGCCTTTTCAAAGTAAAAAGTTATACTCGGTAGTATTATTGTATTGTTGCAGATAAATCATCTTTCTTGTTGTCACAAAAAAACAGAAGTAAAATGAGAATCTAAACAGATGTAGTAAAATAAAGCAAAGAAAAACAACAAAAAGCATATACCCTTTAGCTGATAGTACTCCTTTCCAAACCAACCACATCCCCCCACTCACACGAGTAATTATTCAGTGTCCTAAGCACCGTTACGTGATCCCTTAGCATTTTTTTCACCACACATTATGATGAAATCTAAACGTTTTTTTTCTTGAATCTTTCATTATTGTGTGGTGGAGAAGGTGCCTGAAAACACCACTGCCGGCATATAGATTATTCCATACCCCTAGGGCACTGTCACATGATACATTAGATCCTTTTCAACCATACATTAAATGAAACCTATACACCAAAATGTATGACAGACTCATGTGAGGGTGCCTCCTCAATGCTATTGAATAATTTTTCGTCTTAAGAGGGGAAAAAAAAAAGGCCGAGAGGGTGGAAAAAAAAGGGAGTATTAATCTTGGAAAATACTAGAAACAAATGGCTGCGCTTCAATAAAGGAGTAGTAGTAGAGTAGAGAGCAATAGTAGAGTCGAGTCTCCACACACGAGAGAGAGAGAGAGAGAGAGAGAGAGAGAGAGAGAGAAGAGAGAGAAAGAGAGTATGACGACAACAGGGTGTTTGAGGATGTTATGGTTGGATTCCGCCAGTCTCATCCTCACCACTGCGAACCCTAGTCCAATCTCATCCTCCTCATTATACTCTTATAGACGACGAGGTTTGGCTCCAACTAGTAGATCCTTCCGCACCCTATCCCATCTCTCTTCACGACCGAACAAGGTACCCCCTCCTCCTCCTCCTCCTCTCTCTCTCACTATATCTTATGGCTGTATGTTTTTATGACGACTGTAGTAAAAAAAAATGGACGATTTTTGTATGCTAGTATTATTATTCGAAGATGGTTGTTTGGGATTTCGGTAGTCGATTTTATGAATTGAGTGAAGTGCTTGTTTTGTTTGATCTTTTCTTATGTTGGATGGACTAGAAGAGCTATCTCACATTGGTTTTTGGTCAGTTCTGAACTTTTGTTTCCAATTTAGGAGCGAACCTGTTGTAGGTTTTCTTGTATGAGTATGAGCACACACAGTTTTAATTGGATGGTGGTCTACAGATCCTGTGCACTCGAAATGTTGAATCCTTTCCCCCATGTTTTCAGGACTATTTATCACACTCTGTTTGCGTATGTGTGCGAGAGAGAGATAGAAAGTTTGCATTTTTTGTCAAGAAAAAGAATAGTGTAACTGTAAACTTTAAAGGATATATATGAGCAAATTGTCATTGGCTATTGCATTGCTCAACTTATGCGTGAGGTGTTTCATGTGTGAGGATACCATGTCTGACAAAATCATCTTCTATGAGGTTGAAAGAGTCCACTGTCCACATTGTTTTCCTTCGCTAGCATATGGGTGTGAGTTGTGTGACATCTGCATGAAATATGAATTGAGAGTTTTAAAACATCCAACTCAAAACTAATTGACAGTGAGTGGAGATGTTGCCTAGGCTCAACAGGGAGTATCCTATTTAGACACGTGAGTTTTGACTCAATTCAACTATAAGTTCACAACCGACAACCTTTGATATTAGATGCATTTTCAACTATAAGTTCACAACTGACAACCTTTGATATTAGATGCATCTTGGATTCTTAGTTAAGTCCCATCTTATGCTTCTGTCTATCTACATGTGAGGTATTAATGTAAGAGATGTCTGACATAACAACATTCAAGCATTGTGATTCAACAGAGTATGCAATTTGCAATGCCTTTTAATACAAAGATGTTATGGTCCATCATCAGTTCAATAAATGGTAGTAATAGGATACCGTCATTGGATAGGGGGACGTCTTAGCATGGGGTTAATTGTGGGGATGAGATGGTCCTTATGAAGTTATGAGTGCAGTATTCAATTTACTACAACAAAGGATCGAACATATTATAAAAGCAACAATGGCCCAACTTGGTCATATGGGTTCACGAATGAACAAAGGTTCCTCCTTGAACCCCAAACTCTAGGTTATGGTGAATCGGTGATTCAACTCATAGGTTGGGTAAACATCCTTTGACACGGTGTAATGCAAAATATGCATATTTTCCTAATTGTTTATGTTATTACAGAAGGAGAGAACATCATGCCCTTGACAGAGCCATGAAAAATATAGATTTATGTAGCCGACCCCAATTGATTGGGAGAGAAGGCTCTATTTGCTTTGGTTTGATTTAGTTATATTGGTATTTTTAGGGGTATACTTCAATTAGATGAGATTATAAAAGATTTCATTCTTCACCATCCTCCATGAATTTTCTCTCCTGTGTCAGATATTTGAGGATCTGGGTGTACAAGTTCGGTTTGGATGTTAAAGTGTCAAATGGTTTGTTTGAGAAGAGATACATCATTATTTAGATGGCAATGTACAAAACTCAAACATTAGGGTAACACGAGTAATATTTTTAAAAATAATGTCCGAGACAAATAATAATACTTTGTTGTGTATACCTTATGTCCTTTGTTATATGGATTTGATGCCCATACAATGAATTCAATGTGATCTTCTGTGGTGTTAATGGCCCAGAACTTATCAGAGGATGTAGAGTGCTCTGTAAGGGTACAACTTGAATGTTGAATTTTTCTTCATTCGTAGATGATTAGGTCTTTTTTCTTATTGTAAATAGTTAAACGTAGCCTTCAAGGCTTATGTGCATTTTCCTTTCCTTGACAGTGTAAGTCAGGATCTTATTGCTGTAAGTCCAACATAAGAAAAAGTATATTTACTAATGCTCTGTCTAGAAGATGCAAATTTAAGGTCGTTCAGTTTTTTTTTTAGTGACCTGCTTTCATTCACTTTTCTGTATGAAAGTTTGGACGAGGTAAATCTGGTTACTTTAAAAAGTTTTCGTAATGCACTTGCATATTTACTACTGTAGTATGTACCAATGTGTCATAATTGCCTTTAAGATTTTAGAATACATCCATTCATTGCTGCGGATTATTTTTAGTAGGGAGAGCAAGTGAATGCCCCCTGCATGTTTTGCTATGTTTCAAAATGATTTGGTTATTGTTTAGACCATTGCACGTATTATTTGCAATTGAGCTTGTCTATGTGATTGTATGCACGGTTGGTTTTCACTAATCATTTACTACCAGGGCCTCTATTTTGTATGTGCTGGTATAGTGGCTTTGTGGATATGCCAAGGGGGATCAGAACATTGATAGTGGGAAGAACGACGATGAAATCATGCTGCAGATGTTTGGCTCGGATGAACAAGCCGTCGCTAAGATTCCAACCCAAGTCCAGACTCTTCCTGGAGAAGGATCAGGGGAGGTTCTGGTATCAGAATATAAACCTATACCAGAACCTGTGGCTGATGTTGATTATCTACAGGTTTGTTGTCTTCTTGACCCCCATCAATACGGGTTTGCAATGAGCCTTTTTGTCCCCTTTTCAAGTTTTTCTCATCACTTGTATCACAGGCAAGAGACCTGCTATGTGATGGTAATGGTTCCAAATTGCAGTGCACAAAAAATGGAAAAATAGATAAAGAACACAGAAAACACAAGATATTCTTGCTTTAGTAGTGTGCCTATGTCGGATGAGAGGGAACAATCAACATCTGCGGTATCCAACAAGAGTTACGAAAAATTCTATAAGTACCTCCGAAAGGATTCGGTGGAACAGCCTTGGGCCTCTGCGCTCCATAAAGGGTTATTTGAGAAAATATTTGTATCCACAAAAGATACTAGACTCCTCACTACTATACCAAACGTATACCTCTTGTTTAGGGGAAGGCGGATATTTTTTCTTTATTATACAAATTTCTGTTTCTTCCATGTCTACACATTTGGGTTGAATTGACTTACTTTCTTCTCCCTTTATGCTTGTCCTCTTCTTCTCCTCCTTCTCCACTTCTCTTCCATACGGTGCTGTTAATTCTTCCCGACACTATCCTGCATTTCTTGTTCTCACGGCTCCCGTCATGGTGGTTTACTTCATATCTTTTTAGCAGCAGAGTTAATCGATGAAAGTTTGTGGAAATTTTCAGAAGCATAGTGTACCGTCTTTTTTTTTGTTTTGTTTCTTCCCCTTCCCTTTTTCGGTTGTTTGTGTTGTGAGTTATGCACTCTCCTATGCAAGCTTGGAAGATCTTGTATCAAAATGAATGCTATGTTAGGTTGTGCTGCTTATGGTAGGCTTCAAATTCAAGGTTCAGCTGCAGCTTGCGACTATCCTTTTAAACCTACTCGTGCTTATCAAAATGGACATCAGTATTTGGTTTTACTACATGTAATATATGTGGGTGTGCATCCGTTTAATGAAGCCTTATTTTGTTTGTCAGGAGCTACTAGCAATCCAGCAACAAGGGCCAAGAGCTATTGGATTTTTTGGGACACGGAATATGGGATTCATGCATCAGGAACTTATTGAGATTCTTAGCTATGCGATGGTTATAACAGTATGATTCTTCTACTCATTCGACTACTTGCACAAATTACCTTTAAATTCTGTTTCTGTGCATGGAATGATTAGTTCCTATTGGGGAAACAAACATTTACTGAATTCTGGTCACCGTTGCATCCTTTCAAAGTTTTTTGATTTCCAGTTAGTCATGTTCATCTAATTACTTAATTTATATGACTCTTTTGTCTTTGGTCACAGAAAAACCACATTTTTACATCTGGTGCATCGGGGACTAATGCAGCTGTTATTAGAGGTGCTTTAAGAGCAGAAAAGCCAGAGCTGCTCACTGTGATATTACCTCAAAGTTTGAAAAAGCAACCTCCTGAAAGCCAGGAATTACTGGCGAAGGTAAGAATTTCATTGCATTTTCATTCAGTTGACATTCCTTTTGCTGCAAGTTGGGAAGCTATGTTACATGAATTCGGGTAGGGATGCCAAAAGCGGGTACTTGTCTAACTGTCAGATTCATCTAATTTGCATATGGGCACGCCGGTATATTTAAAGTCTGATATATAATTTATATTTTCTATCGTAAATGTTGTTAACTAGTTGTCTTGACCTTTTTCATGCATATTATAGGAATTCTATGCATAGGTTGCAAGACATTTGAGTTAGAAAATATGCTTGCTAAGTTATTCCCCAACTAAACACGTCGGAGACGGATCCCATACTCTAATCTGATTGTGGAGTGTCGGACATGGGTGCTTAATACATTTTGAAGGATCCATGTACCATAGTTGGGAAGCTATAAAGTTGTATGTTGTGCCACTGTAGATCTTTTCTAGTTAAGCGTTTGAAACTGTTTCATCATACTGCCAATTTTTCATGATTAACGTTTAAGTACTGTACAAACCATTTTTGAGAAGGCTGTTCGTTTCATGTTCTTATTGTGATGCTCTTTTGGTTAGTTATGTAATTTATTCATTCGTAGTATACCTTTAGACTACAATAGAACAATAGCAGTACCCATGTAATCTCCAACCAATGGGGGTATGGGCGGGGGCGGGGACTGGAGGCAGACCTGACCTTTGGGAATATATGTACATAGTGGCTGCCATCAGAAAGTTTTACGACTGAAATACCGGCCTCTGTGTACCTCCGAAGTTCAAGGAACTCAAGGGACCTTTTTTTTTTTTGAGAAGGGACCTTGAAAAACTATTTTACTGACAAGCAATCTCCCACCGTAGTTAATGATTTTTTCGAACGGGTGTTCACATGGAATGGAGAGAGCATTCATTGTTGGACTGGACGAACCAGCGTTTGACAACACTCTTAACACTTGCTTAAATCATGCTTTGTTGAAATTGCATTCTTCCTATGAACCCTTTACCCTTGCCTTACCTTTGATTAAGTCCATACAACCTATGACTTTCAGAGCTAGGCATGTTAGCCCTAGACCACTTTCAGAGCTAATTGCCTTAGTGCGTTGGAGGGTTACTAAGAGGGAGCTATTTAAGGAGATACTTCCTTCCTTAGGTGCACCCGGGGGTGAGTGCCTTATGAAATCACCGCAATCCATTGTTTTTTCTTCCCGCTTCAAAAGACTTTTGTTTTCTATTCACGGGAATGTCGTTGGGAGTAGTTGTCAACTACGGTCCGTTTCATGAGAGAATTTAGCCGACACGACTGCTGTATGCTCATATGGTTATCTTTTTCACTTCGAAAAAATCATTAGCTATGGTAAGTGGACTGGTCTGTCGAAGAGATCATGCAGCTGGTATCGTTGGGTGATTCCGTGCTTGAATCCTTTACCAGCAGCATGGACCGATTGTGGTAATGAAACATGAAAACTTGTGATGTGCGTGAAAAGGCTCCTGCTGAGTATGATTGCTTTGGCATGTCTTTCTAGTTATTATTATAGTGGGAACAATATATTTTTTGGATGTATACTTTATGTAATTTTTTTTTTTTTGCAGGTGAAGAATGTAATAGAAAAGCCTCACAATGATCATCTTCCCTTAATAGAAGCTAGCAGGTTAGTGATCTTAAACCACTGGGCTACCCCCGATGGACGAATGTACTTGAAAGAATATGCTTGTTAGCATGTTGACATGTTAAACGGTATGCATAAATTTCAATTAAAAAAGAGAACAGTCTGCATGAATTGGATTTCATGCTAACAAACATAATCTTTCAATTCATGCAGACTGTTGAACAGTCTGCATAAATGGATTTCAATTCAACCCAAGTTGGAGACCATGCCTATTGAGCTTGACTTCACCTCTGCCATAATTGATTCAGGAAATATGATTTGGTTTGTGTTTTGTTGTGCAAGTGCAGGCTATGCAACATGGACATTATTTCGCATGTTCAGCAAATCATTTGTTTTGCCTTCCATGATAGCAGACTGCTTATGGAAACATGTCAAGAAGCAAAGAATCTCAGAAAGATTGTGACGCTTTTTTACCTAGATTAATGAGGAGCACCAAGTTGTCTCTATACATTGTTCGATGAGAAGAGTTAGATCATTCTTTTTTTGTTTGTAAATTAGGTGGACAATCAAAGTATATAATGCTTATCATTGATATGTTGATGAGGGAAGCTCGATTAGCAGCGTTCATTGACAGTTTTAAAGGGTGGCGTCAACATTTCTACCTTACTCAAGAAAATAAGATGTTAAGTTGTCATGCATGATAACATGAGTGATTGTACTTTTTGAAATCATATACTCCTTTGCCTGATTCATATTTTTCAGATGTGGTTAGAAGAAACGGGTAATTGTCATACCGGGTAATTGGAGAGAATTTGCAGGGTTCTTTTGTTTTCTTTTTGAAATGTTGAAATGAACAGACTAACGATGCCTGCCTAGAAACATAAGAGAAACTAGATCAGGTGGAATACAACCTGAGAAAACACTTAAACTCCTATGCAAACAATAAGAGGCTAGCCAATGCGCAACTATGTTCTTCTCAGCCAACGCGCAACTATGTTCTTCTCCTAGCTACACCAAGAGAAGGACCAGTTACGGAAAGAAGCCCAGAACTTGATGCCTTCCACCACAGAATAAACCTCCCACGGGCATTGAGCCCTAGCATCATAAAGGCAGTTAATAAGCACCTTGCAATCAGATTTGAAAGTCACCTCTGGGAGCTCTAACTCCAAAGCCATAACTTGAAGATTTTCATCACCTCTTAGCACATTGCAGGTTATCATCATCAGATAGTCTCAAATTCTACTGAAGTGAGGCTTCATAACTAGAACATTTTTCTCGCCAAAAAACACTTCTACATTTTAAATTTATGGAAATGGCACACCAACGACAAATTAGAGGGAAAAGGTGAGTAGGTGAGTCAAAATCACAGTTTAATGTTGTGAAGTTGAGTGCTAAAGGAAAAATGTTGATTCGATTCCAAAGTTCACTCACAATACTCGGTTATGTTCCCCACCCAACAAGAAAAAGTATATTAAAGAAGCGTGTAAATAACATAACATAGTTGGAAAAACAATACTACCACTTCACAATTCAAAACATTCATACCACCAATACAAGTGGTACTATTCGGCCCCTTAGCTAGATAATTATGCTAAAAGATGACCATTCCTTGAGAATACACATCAAACCTCAAGTGCTACCATTCGTAATATGATAGTAGTGCTACTGCTTCCATTCGTAAAATGCCCATTCTTAACATAATATACATAAAAATTCATACTCTTGTTCAAAAAGGTCAAATAAGCAACTGATCTGCCAAGCATGAGAGCATCCACATTTGACTATTTAGAATTGTGTGTTACATGACAAATTTTTTACTGATAATTAAATGAGATACTGTTATGCAACAACATAGTGCCACACCACATGTTCTCTATTTTGTTGTGCAAAATGTTGTTTTAATGAACTTTCTTAATGTTTATTGCAATGCAAATACATCGTTCCAATTTGATTGAGAAATTATCACTGTTTTTGTTGATTAGTGAGGTAAATTCCCTCAATTAACGTTAGCAGATTTCGTCATATTTTTCACTCTTTTTACTCATAAACTTGACAAACATTCTAGGCGTTCTTATTTTCTCTATTATTAGTCACCCCAAACACTTTATGAAAAGCTTCCATTTATATTGTTTGTAATAAAGGGTGCCTTGGGCCAGCTTGTGTGTAACTCAAAACGCTACTCCATATTTTAACGTTGGATCCCACAAAACTACACTCATGTTTTAGTAATTTTAACCTCCTTAATTATTTATGTGGCTCAGTCACTTTTCGAGTTCTTCACAGTCATCATCAAATGAAATTTTATGGGTCCAATATTTTCATAAAAAAATCATACTATGTCAAATTTAATATTGTGTGTCAAAAGTTGGACGCCAATAAATAATGCCTTTCTTCAAGAGATTATTGAGTTCTCTTGGAGAGATGCTCCATACTACTCACGATACCCAATATGTCAGTTTGTACCCTAAAATACAACAAGAAAATTACTGGTACTGCAACATATACCAAACACAACGCACTTGGAGCGAATCATTCATGCCTTGCTTCAAGAGCATTGCAAATTTTTTCCTTGGGAGTAGTATTTCCCTCCCTAATTGCGAGGCCGTCAATAAATAATAGTTGAGTTTCGCTTTCAGGCAATGGCACAGAGGTAGGAAATACCATTAATTCCAGCACAATATGAGGCGGTCGGTCCGGTAGACATCAAATTAGCTTACCAGGTAGATAATTTTCAGGATGCCCCCAAAACATTAGTGCTAGCTACATGTGCATGTCTTCAATTGTACCGTCTTCCAAATAGAAGAAATCAAATTTGCTAATTGGGTGGAAGTCCAATTATATGTGCCGGACACGAGTACTTGATGCCTCAAAAGAGTTCGTGTGACACTGATTTATTTCAAGATTAACCAAATAATAATAAGAGATCAAAAAGTGGAAAGAAGTAGGCATATATCATGACTTGATGAGATCTTGAGCACCCGGCTACGAAAACATGCAATCATCTGTACACTTAGATTGGGAAGTGCAGACTATTATTGGTGGTATTCAGCATCTTTGTGTAGCCGTAAAGCATTGCGCGGCCTGCGCCAAATGGAACACCACTTATCTATCGTGGTTGGTTCCTTACTCGATTCCGAGTTCGAGTCCTCATGCTCGACTTCCGTTATAACTACTAACTACTAACAACTAACCCCTAACATCCTATCGTATGGCAAAAACAAAAAGAATATCATAAAGCAAGTTTTGGTTTTGCAATCATTTGACTCTCATTCATTATGAGCCTTTGAATCATCTAGCATAGTTTGTCATACCATAGTTTGACGAATGGGAATTTCAGCATGGGTATTTCTACAGGTGCTTAACATACTTCGAGCTGGAGATCATCTGGAACTGCAAAAATTAACGCACGTAATGTTTATACAAGTGTCACGATGTTCTACATTTTGTACTACGTAATTGTGATGGTTAACCCCTAAGGGTTGGCCTAGTGGTCAAGATCTCAGATACTATCAACTCCTTTGGGCCAATCCATAAAAAGCATTTGTTCCGGCTTCAAGTGGAGCTCTCGCTTATAGACGGTGGGTTTATGGTACCCTAAGATTAGTCGAGGTGTGCGTAAAATTGTCTGGACACCTTGTTATAAAAAAAAATCAAATAACTTCATCTGCTATATTTCTATAGGGTTAAAAAAATTGAAGCACTAATGAACATGCTGAAAACACTTAGAAAATGACGGTTATCATCATCATAACAAAAAAAATTAGAAGTTGGCATTGATTTGCGGTTTACAAAGATACAGGACAGACAGCTTCCCCTTCTAATGACTTCTGCTAAAGGTGGATAAATAACCCAGGCTGGAATCAAGGCCTCGGCAATCCCCACAGAAGGACAGCCTCCCAGGAAATACTGCTTTAAACAATGGCAAGTCAGTAGTCATCATCATCGGAGAAGTTGCCCTCACTGAATTGCTCATATATCGGATATTCTCCATCACTGTTGTCGGCATCTTGCAATCCATGGCCATCTACTCCACCGAATGGAAAACTACCAAAAAGCTCTTGCAAGTAGTTCTTTGAGATGTTGTCATTATCTATATCTGAGAAACATTTAGGAAATTTGCGGTGATCATAATGTCACTAGATCTCAAATACTCCGTAATTTGCTTCAGTGGCTAAGGTTGGTGTTGGCAAATACATCAAAAGGAAAATTCCTTTCTCTAATTTGCCAAATATCCCATCTACAGTTAACCCATTAAACTACAGTGTGCGTAGTACTACCGAGGATTCAAGGATCCAACACGAGTGGCAATATGTAAATGTAGCATTGCGTCAAAGTAAATTGATCTCTAGCAGTCTGCATTATCAAACAATGAAATGCAAGCACAACACAAATTTGTTGGGAAGAAATCTGTTTCTGAGCAGCTTAAAAGAGAATGAATTGAGTTTCAGTACAAGAATTGTGAAACTTGTTGATTTAATGGTCTTTCCTTATTTTCGAAGGAGGCAATTAATAGAGTGGAAAACACATATTTCGTTGTTTCAAGGATACAAGAACAAGCCTTCGGAGCAAAATTGATATCTTCACCAGCCTATAAGCAAAAAATACGAGAACAAAATTAGAAGAAAGGAGAATATATCAGGCAAAGAGAGAGAGTATGCACAATATATGGAAAGAAAAAAAGAAGCAACCAAACCGTATTTGTTGAGCTAAACTCGCACTAGAAAATAAAACAGGCAACCATTTACCAGATGAAATGCCTCATTTGCGTCCAACTCCTCTTCATCTTTGTCATCTTCAATTTCAACTTCTTCATCTTCATCCTCGCCATCATCATCCAATTCCTCTTTATCTTCATTGCCCACCAGTTCTGCTGCTTCTGCACCATAAAATTGAATCAACGAATATGGCTAATACAAGAAATCCACAAAACTTGATGGTTTATGAAATAAAACAGTGAAGACTACAAATGCCGCAACAAGAGTAAGTTAAGCCATGCAAAGGAATATATAAAAGCAAAAAAAAAAAAAAAAACACAATCTAAAGAAATAGGAAAATTGAATCTGAAGCAAGGAGAAGAGAGATAACACATGCTAGGCATAAATATGCATGAGGTGACTAAAAAGTACAAAAAGTATGCGCATCCAAATATCCAATAGAAAATAAATTACGATATCTAAATTAACAAAAATATCATCAAGAAAGCATTGTAGTTAATTAACCTGCATTGGCTTGTTGAATCTCTTCATCAAGTCTCTTGTCCTTGGTATAAATCTGCATTCTCTTTGACTTGTTGAAGCGTTCTGAAGCAGATTTTAGCAAGGATTCTGCACCCGCTTTGGGGTATACTGAGAGGAACCTCACAGTTATACATAACCTCAAGCTATCAAGCACGCTTGATGGGAACCATCCTGTTGCACACTAGAAACCAAAGATCCGAATTAGAAGAACAAGGTTTAAATCCTTTGAGAAAATAGCATGCATGCACAACAGACCATGTAAGTTCATGGTGTAAATGACAAGTGATTCGACACATCCAGAATAACTCTCCAACACAAGTGCAAAAAAAATGCAGTCGAGGAATCCATATTGTTATCCATAGTCGCAAGATGGTAGACGCAGGGACAGGATGCATCCTTCTCACTTCCAACGTACCACAAAAATTAGATCCACACACAGACGGTTTGCGTGGTTATAAATCATGCTTTTTCAAGCCCCCAATCCCCTAATCCAAAATAGAAGGAAACAAATACAAGCATATCACCAGGGACTATAAATGATAAATCAAAGCCCTTCATATGAACACAACGATGATTTGGTTCTGCAACAATTTTCTTTCCACTGGCACTATTTTTGTCCCACTTATTTCAAGTCATTTCTCCCTTTCTCTCTTCTTGGGAATCATAGAAAACCACTTACAATACTTGAACAAAAAATAGAAATATATTTTAGAAAGCAAAACAACATTGCACAGCAAGACAAATACGACATTTTAATAAGACGTGAAGGAGCAATCTCAATCAACACCAATCACAAGTAAATGAAACAAAAAAGGGGAAAAAAATGATTTTTTTTTGTTTGTTAAAGAGAACCCACATCATTTGCTCAAACACTGCACAATACTTTCATATTCAGACATTATGGGCTTTACACCTACCCCACAGGCAAAGTACTCACTTGGCATGGTGAGGGACACACACCTTACCCAATCCTGGTACTCTTGATTTGATCCATGTTACACTGACTTGGGTAGGACTCCATCCCCAGAGCTAGTTATTGAACTGAGGGAGCTCTCAAGCTTATTATCTACTACACAACACTTTCATATCCAGGCAACGTGGGACTTCACCTCACAATGAGAACTTGAACCCACATCATTTGCTTAGCCTCCTTCCTTCTTCCAACGTTTAAAAAGAATGGTTTCACACAATTCAATTCTTGAGAACCTATATGCTATTTTTTTGATCAGTGCAGGGAAGGACAGTTTGTCATGGCCGAAGCAGGAAAAACCTCACGTGTTATTATTAACAGTTTAGTTGGTCATCTTTCTGGGATAGAAGTGTGGATATCAAGACTCCTTTCGAAAGTTGGCTTCTTATCCATTGGTAACTTGATTTGAATAAAGCAAATTCATGTGGATTGGTTTGGATAATCATGATAGGAGATCCACTAGCCCCTCTCATTACTCATTGTGATCTAGAGAGGGAGTGATGGTCATTGATCTTTACAAAGTTGGGGGTGGAATGAGAGTTGCTGCTGAAGGTGATGGAAGTTCTTTGCTCTTGGAGGGGAGCGATACGCCGTAGAAGAAGGAAGGAGGCTTACCTATTTGCCCCCTTGGCAGTGTTGTAGATTGTTTGGGAGAGCACAATAGGGAAGCTTCGACGGGAAATAGGCACCTATTTTCAAGCTTACAAGCAAAGTTCCCTGTTTATGTCTAGTTGTCAGACTTTAGAGTCCAGTGTGATGTAATGGTCACGTTTAGTTTCTTTATGTATAGTGTTGTCCCTTTAGTGCCACTCTAAGAACACAAAAGTGAACATGGGGCATGGACACCTTTAGTGCCACTCTAAGAAGTAAATATATGACCTATACTCCCTTTCTACTCTTGCTTACACAATAAGGCACTTGGCGTTCCCATTATGTCTTCAGAAACTCCTACTTCACAAATTTTTCTCCCCAGAGTTATTAGGCCAGTGTGCTTCTTATTCTGTTGAATAGACAGTAGCACTTCCGGAAATTGTATTCAGTTCAAAACCTCACACTCAGGCAAATTATGCCCTGCACCTGGCCTTTTTTCACACCGAAATTCTTGTACAATTGCCATAGTCAACCCCTTGGACTTGTCTGGTCAAGTTGCAATGTGGAACTCCTATCGTTTGTGAGGTGACGGAAAAAACTGCCAAAAGAGGAATTTTGACGCAATAGCTGAAAGATTGACTAAGTGGCCCAACTCTTTTCTTGAACTTTCTGCTCTTTTCTGTAACCAGAAGTTCCAGCAGAGGTTCACCACCGAAGTAGCCCATGCACATCAACCCCAACTGCCATAGCTGAGCCAGAATATCTCTCGCTCTCTCAGATACATATATACACATACAGACAGACATATGAATCCCAATGAAACTCCCAAAAATCTTCCTCCCTCTGTAATCACCACTTGTATCTCCCTCCCTCCATCGTCACCGCTAAAACCTGGATATGAAAAGGTATAAAAGAAAAAAGCAAACTGAACACCGTTTTGGGTTTAATGTTTTAAAGAGTATCATGTCTAAATCGGATTTTTATATTTTGCAAGAGTTTTAAAGAACAAATTGTTTAACATAGTTACATAAACTTTGGCAGCAATTGCACTCTTGCATTCAAGTCTTTTCAACTGCATATGTTCCATGGCTCTATCTCCATGTTTGTTTGGTATCCATTTGTTTGAATGTCTATCTAATTCTCCAAGTGAGAGGCAGGTGGTACCTGAGGATAGGCTTGAGAGAGCTTGGCTTACATTGTTGAGCCTATCTCTCGGCATCTTATGCCAATTAGGATGGCAATAAGATACAATAACCACAAACTGATTACAGACAATATAGATGATTTTGGCTGTCTTTTAGCTGCAAGAAAATTACTTTAAAAGTTAAAACCATCAATTTAGTAGAAACGTACACTGCAAGTTGCCTGCTGCGGAGGTTTCCTAATCTCCTGTTGAATGTAGTCATCCACAAGTTCAAAAAGCTGTAATGAAGTTTGGTACTTGTAAGGAAAAACCCGAAACGAGCATATATCTTCCCATCGATGCTTCAACCTAAATGATATGGAAGTAGAATTATTTGGCTGGCAATTGAGTAATATGAACCATAAATAGTAAGTATAAACTGTATAATTATAAGTGTGGGTTTTGCTGGATAACCAATAGATTACACAGAATCACACTACAAAGAGCAGAACAAATGAAACAACAGAAGTTTCCCATCCAATGAAGTCCGGACAGAGGAGTGAGTTGCGATCTTCACCTCTCATGTCATCTTTGGTTGACAATAACACACATATAATGGTGCAATAATGTCTGCTCATACTTTTTCTTTGCATGCTAGGGACTTGAGGTGTAACGACCAGCTACCTACTAACCCTTAGCCTAACCACGTGGCTCAAAAGGTTACCTCGGGTTATATAGTAGCTGGTTGAAATTCGTTATATACTATTTCATTTTCACAATTCTAGGCGATGGGGGACTGTTGCCCAATGGGCTCTCACGATCTCCACACCTTATAATGCAACGTTCCGTTGCATTGGCCCATCAACCTTTTCCTAATGGCCATGGTGTGACACTTGGTTCTGTACACCACATTAGTGCGCTCGTACCAGATTTTAGAGGTGACCCCCACCATGTAGACCAGGGTTGTGCTCTGATACCAACTGTAACGACCTGCGTCAGCTGACCTGCTAACCCTTAGCCTAACCACGTGGCTCAAAAGGTTAACCTCGGGTTATCCAGTAGCAGGTTGGAATTCATATATACTATTTCATTTTCACAATTCTAGGCGATGTGGGACTGTTGCCCAATGGGCTCTCACATGAGGTGCCTGAGGGCTATCATTTAGGGGTGAGCACTGGTCGGTTTTACTGCTCACCCGCCACCCTAGCCGACCCTTCGGATTTGGAAACTGAGCATCCAATTTTGACCCGTGGGCTGTTTGAAACCAAAACAAACCGAGTCAAACAGATTCAACCGGATTAAATTGGTTGGCCTTCTCCTCTTTCTTTCCCAATCATCAAAAATTACAGAGGTTTAGCAGTCTAAACCCCCAAAATGAAACACAAAATCAAACTGCAAAGGCATGGATGGATGTGTAAAGGGGTTTCACTGATGGAAGGGGGTAGATAGAAGTGAGAAGGGGGTGAGGGTTCTGTTGGTGCAGAGCAGAAATGGAGAGGGAAACTGTAGAAAAATCCTACCGCTGAGGTTCGCAGCCACACTCCGATCTGGTCGAGGACTTGCCGACACACTTTATCTAGGGTTCATACGAGTTTCACTGTTACATGTGCTCCTTGGTGAGACATAATATACTAACACTATTGGTCAGTTTGGGTGAGACAGTTTTGTTCAGCCGTCACCCGCTACACATCCGGAAACAAGCAAAATTCTGAAGCCGACCAATCTCAACCGCTGAAGGATTCTAAACCGTTCGATTGGGTTGATCAGTTCAATCGGGTTACTCGGTTATGTGCTGACCCCTCATTCTCTAATGGTTGGATGGAAGACTAGATTACATTGGTGTCATTTTTTGAACAATAGTCCAAGTTATCTGTAATTTGGATCAAACATACATATCAAGGGTGACTTGGTAACACAAAAATTAATACTTAGCGTCTGGCTTCAATGAGAAATGTTGCGCTTTGATATGCCAGTGCAATACACGTTCAATTTGGCCACAGAATGTAGAATATCACCAGTCATTTATCTGATCTAATAGTCATCACATGTTCCTTTTAGTAGGTGATGTTAAATTGCTCAAATCTCAATCCTAAAGGATCAAATGTTTTGATAATTTGATGTGAGTCAATTACATTATCGCAAACAAAGTCAAAGTGGGGCACCATCGTAACTATCGCAAAAAAACAAACTCGTCTAATAAAGGTAAAACTTGATGATGAACTTACCCTGAAGCTACAGTAACATCATAGCTACGTAACGATGGGGGGACCCGAAAATCAATTCTCTGATATCTGATCAAGAAAATCTTAGGGTAAGCATCGAAATATAATGCCATAAAACTACAAGAGAAATACAAATACTAATAGTAGTATCGAATATGACCAGTTATTTTATTCAGGGCAGAGCTCTTACATGCGAGATTCAGGATCCTTGCGAGGATCATAACCCTTTCTGATCCAGAACCTAAGGAATGGCCCATTTGAAAAGTAATAAGCTGCTCTGAAAAGAAGCCTGTAAGAAAAACAAACTACAAGGTCACTGCAGAATAACATATCCAATTGCCAAATATTAACCAGTTCATCAATTTCAATCAACGCAAATGCATTATGTAAACATAAGCCTAATCTCAGGAAACCCACCTTCTAAGGGTATGATCCCCAAATTGTACACCGTCGTCAAGCAAGCGCTCAGCTAATGAACTTTTGACCCATATAGGACGCTCATCAAAGAGCTTACATACAGCCATTTGCCACTCCCATTGCTCCGACTTTTCGGGTATGTATTTCTCCCAAGACACTTTCTTAGGTATCTGTATGAATGTTCTAAGTGCAACAAAAACTAGACAGCAAGATATACAGTATATGAATTTCCATATAGTGGCACGATTCATAAACAAGATAGTGTTTCAATCAGGTATTTATCTTTTGTAATCATATGCACTAATGTTACGTTGATATCCTTTCCTAGAGATGACACGTTTTAAAGCTAAGAGGGTCTAGCCCAAAGCAGAGAGTCCAATGAGTTACTGCAGGTGGGTTCATCCTAGAGTTATTGCCAAGTCAAACGAGTTGCTAGGACAGTTAAACTGCACTAGATTGGTAAAACACCATCATTTTCATAAATAGCAACAAAAACCATCAAAACAAAGGCACAGAAAAAGAAACACATAAAAGGAAAAAAGTCCACAAATAAAAACCACCACACACATACTACCCACCAATCCCTCAAATAAAATCAAGGAATCTCTTGAAAGGAGAACATTCTAGCCCAAAAAGAAGACAAATAGAAAAACCTCCTTGAGAAACCACAAATATGGATTTGGTCAATTGCTTTTTCACTTCCTTGTTAATGGCATCTGTCACTTAGTTTTCATTTGGCGCATGTCCTCTCATATAAACAGGAAATTACGAAATGGTTATAAATATTATCTACCTAAAATTAAAAATGACAAGTGCAAAACTATGATAGAATGGACTTCAGAGCAGCAAACAACAGAACATCCAATGAAAACTAGTAATACAAACGCGTCCCAGTTGTTAACACATACAATCGAATGAACCAAGTAAGCAATTAGGGTATCTTTGAAGCAAATAGGATATCTTTTATGTAAAAGTCAATTGCTAGGCATGGCTCTATTTCCATCTGCACCAAATGAAATTAAAAAAATGAGAAACTCCCTCAACAACCTATGGTAAGATTTAATAAAAAAATTCCAATAGAGATGTCAACAATTTGGCTACCCAAAACTACTTTATAGCATCTGAAAAGATGCACAACATAGATATAATACCAACCAAAAAATTCAAAATTTCAGGACAAGATCATGTTAACTAAAGAAGCAGGTTTCTCAAGAGTAAGTATGCACATAGGCAAAGATTCATTGAAGAAATCAGACAACTAGGAAGGAGACTTTTCCAGAAATGGTGAAAAGTTATTGGACTTTCAAGTTGCACAAATGCAGTAAAGGACAACTTACAAATGATATTGAATTACCCTTTTGTTAATACAATGAACCAACAGAAGTACATTGCAGCATAAACAAACGTTCATATGCATGTTTGCTAATTATCCTTTGTGCCACCCACTACAACTTATCAGCTAATAATAATATATGTGCCTTAAATAAATAACTGCAGTAGTGGTGGTGCATGTTGTCACAGTGAAGCAACTTTCGAATGCATCATTCCACCCCATGCCTTTTTCGGCCCCAAGGATGAGATTCTTAAGGTTGGTTGTATTTACGGATATTCGTAATAATAGCTTGGTCCACAGTTTACTTACTTTTGAGGGGCATTTAAATGTTCATTTTCCATAAAACTGAAATGTAAACAAATGAGAAGTAACCAGAACACTTAATTTGTACAATTTTTTTTTTGTTGAAAGGCTTAAGTTGTGCATTAACAGAGCCATAAATCTACAGCTTAAGTCTGCACAACTAAAAGAATTTTATACTAGTAAGCATGACCAAAAATAATACCTCCCAACGGTGTTGAATAACTCCCTTTTGTTTTTTCTTCGAGCTCAGGCTTACTGATGGTTTTAACCTGGAAGGCCGTAAAACTAGGTCAAATCAACTTCAAAGCATTCTAGCATATGATCCATGATTATCTACTTACCAGGGATCAAGACACAAAGCAATGAACTTCTAGTCTTGATTATATCAAAATTAAATTAAAGTTAATAAATTTGAATAACTAAGTTACAAAAGAAAACAAAACAAGGTGAAGAATGTTACACGACTTTCTCTGGTACATCCTTTATTGAGAAAAGTGGAGGCACTAGAATCATCAAATCCTCCTGATCCACGTCCATAAGACCACCCTTCTCTATAAAGTTGGACAAAAAAGGAGGAAATTTGGATATAAATGAGAATAAGCAGTTCACTTTTATTTGCATTCTTTAAACCATGAAAGTTGAAGGCTAACCAAATTGAGGTTCCATATCTGCCCAGTTTCTCTTCTTTCTCCGAGCAACATCCGCATGAACAGAAAGAACATGCTGGTAATCTACCATTCCTTTATGAACAAAAAACACAAAGGCGAAGAAATGAACAAAAAATGATAGAGAAAATGGTGAGGGAAAATAAAAAAAAGGAAAAAGTAAGAACCTAGAATGCAAACTAACAACCAAGTCCTTTCTAACCGTTGAAATGATATGCCTCTGAGATTCGAGAAACAATATTAGCAGAAAGATCATCTTGCACTTCTTGATGAGACTGTGCCTCCACTTCTGCCGGTAAACTAGTTGAAGCACTTTGACTTTCATTCACTTGATCAGTTTTGACGGATTGGGGACAACTCATACGACTAATATGGATCTCGTCTTCTGACACACATTTTGATGCATTGCTAAAGTCCTCAGTATTTTGGCCATTCCTATCTTTCCTTTTAGATATCCTTAAGAGAAAATTATTAGAGGGTTGAAGCTCGCCAAAAGCAGGGTGTGAGTACGGATCCTCTGGGCGAAAATGGAGCTCCAACTTGTTTGACTGCAAGCAACGAGCCTGCAGATAATAGCCTAGCAGACTTTAGCAAGTTTTTAGTAGAATAAGTTTGGGTTTCATGGATTTGATTATTCTGCAATCCGCATGTTTACAGCATTAAGTAAAAAGTATAGGACAATCTAGCAAGGGTTTAGCAAGAAACAATAGTAAAATCAGACGGAAAACCAACAAGATCCATAAAACAATAGTCAAATAAAAAAGAGGACCAATAAGCTCCATTGAAAGAGCTGGTACACATCAATACGTTCTTTTCGTCACTTTTTCCTATCTATTTTTCTTTTTTCTTTTTTTTCCCCAGTGCCGTGTGTATTTAGAAAAACCAAGCCTATCAAATTGAGCATAGGTAAAAAGTTTAGTTGCACAAGTCGGGGGACAGAGGTGAGGGCGAGGGCACAGAGGACCACATAAGCTCCTTGTCTGGGAGCGCCAGGGGAGCGTTCAGAATAATTTACAAGTAAGATTAAAGTTCGTAGTTCGTGTCAAGTTTCAACTGCAAATACTGTTTAAGAGCACCAACAATTGGTGTTTTAAAAAGTGTTTTAGTGCCATTAGTTAAGAGTTGGTAATGTTTGTGGGTTTGGCACTCCAATCGGTGCACTATCTCGTGTTCAAGAAAGTGTACTAGTTTTAGGGAAAGTCTTAACCAGAGAGAGAGAGAGAGAGAGAGACTTAGTAGGTGTGAGGACTTTCGGAATTCCCTAATATGCGAAGGCAGTAAGTACTTCTTAACACTATAAATGCACCGATGAGGTCAGCTAAAAAGGCTAAAAAATTGAAATAGAAAGAAAATACAAACAACTTCTAACAAATATCACTTCAACTAGATAATGAAAAGCGGATATGCATAAAGGAGAACGATTTGGTCTCCATGAATGAGCCACGCCATGAAACACATACAGCCATTTGTCTGAAACAGCATCACCAAATAACAGCAAGATGGTACACTTTCCAAAAGGAAAGTTTCATCTGTTCCTCAAACCAAAAGGCTCCTGCAAGCAGCCAGGCAAACAAAGAAACTCGGGGGAAAATCATCTTGTTCACTTTCTTTTGCATTGATTCATATGAGAACTGTAGCTAAAATCTTGCCAACACTCCTTAAAGAAGGAACCAAAACATAATCTAAATGCCAAATACTGAAAACCACGGATATGTTACACAGACAGAGCATGTCACAGACACGTGGACTTTTTAAACTCTTAGAAGCACTGGCACAGACAGGGAGATTGGGATATGGACACAACACGGCACAAGAACCCAGAAATAAGTTTCATGAATTGTGACATGACATGCTGGGGACACCTTGAATATACACTATATGTACACTCAGTGTATGCCATTCGCATCTAGAAATAAAATTTTATTTCTATCAAATTACGGATAGAAGACATAAGACCTTAGCAGCAGGGAGCTTCTAAAACGTTGCCGCTACCACCTTAGGAGCGCGCTCCTGCGCTCCCAACGAAGGAGCTTGACAGGAGCCCGCTCCCATTGAGATGGGAGCTCACTCCATATGAAGATGGGAGCTTTTGTACAATTCTTATATAGAAAAACAGGGATTTACCAATTGGCTTTATAAATTGGTCTTCAATTTAACTTATATATATAGCCCACGTCATGATATCTTGAAAAGCAAACCATATATCGTAACACTAGCCCATTTCTTACACTATTGGTGGACTTGAACCCTGTTTTTACTCCCTCAAATGATTGTACCTTTCTAAGTGCGAATTCTATGTTACAAATTTTTTGTGATACATGTACACGTTCTTTTCATGCTCCCAACCTTGGGAACTTCTATATTCGCCCGCTCTCTCGCTTCCACTCCCGCTTCGTGCAACTAAGCACAAGACATATGCAAAGACAACCACTACTAAATAAGAATTAAACAACTAACCATCTAAGGATTATTTTCGGAATTACATTAATAGGAAACACATATGGATGTGTTCGATTCGATGTGACTCCAGATTTTATCTGAACGTGTTCTTGTGAGAGACATGCCTGACACTTATGAGTGAGACAGGTAGACGTGCCATGCTTCCCCACCCAAACAAAATTGCAATAGCAGGATACATGCATATCATTGTACCATAACTAGATTAATAGCAAAATCAAGAACAATGGATGAATACATAGACAATTAGATGCATACAAAACATGTGTCCTGGTGCACATACCTTGAGGATCCCTTCGCTTCCTCCAAGAGTCTCGACAGCACGTGCGGTTGATGAAGGATAGCCAGGGTAGTGAACTGCAAAAGCCTCAGTACTTGGAAAATTTCCGGAAATAGTCCCCTCTTTTATAACCCCCATAAATGCTGTTTCACATCAACTGCATCATTACATATACACACAATCATACGCCTTTTCCCCTCTTCCACTCTTTGTGCCTTTGCTTAATACAAAGTTAGAGTTTCATCTGCATGCGTCCAAAAGGAAAAATTGAAATTAGGATATTTCACTCCCACGAAGAGCAAAAATAAAATAAAATAAAATAAAATAAAATAAAATAAAATAAAGAATGAGCAGACAAAGTCTAGACTTCTATAACCTACTACAACTTCTTGGAATCTGTGAAGAGCTATTCTTCAACCAGGCATTCAAGAATAGTGAAATACCAAGGGAAAAATGGAAAATAAAGATAAAACAGTAATAAAAGAAGAAGGGTTAAGGAATCCTGATTTTCCAGCAGATAGCATTGTTTTAGATTCCGTAAATTGGGGAGCACTAAAAAACAGCATTTTCTAATTCTCCCACAAAAAATGTCTTGGTTTCTGTTTTCTAGTCTAAGACTCTAACAAGCCACCACAACATTCAAGCTCAAAGTTTGATGATTTATGACAAAAGCTAAGAACATGATGCAATAATGACTAATACATCTTCAATATCTTCAAATTTGATGATATTTCCAAATAATGGAGCCAGGAAAAGGAACATTGCAAAGAGAAAGATACATATATTAAGTTAACCAATGATATTGAATGTTCAAGACCTTCATTCCTTATTCTATTTGTGGAATGCCTTGCTATAAACAGTACCAGGCAAGTCCACAAAAAGCACCAAAGGAGGTCTGGTCCAGTTATGAAATCGGGTGCCAAGGACGGGTCAATCTCAACATGGAACTTTACCATAATCAAGTTCCATCTCCTTTACCCTGCACGAATTAAATACTCCCGAAGATCAATGGCAATAACAATTATAACATATAAATTGCTATCTTGTTAGGCTCCTTGTTTTCCTTTTTATTCTCTCTCTCTCTCTCTCTCTCTCTCAGATGTATACGTGCACAGGCACACACAGGCACATACAGATCATTGTTTCTTAGCATGGCCAACTTGCTCATCAGGCCTTTGAATCATCAAGATGGGCCACAATGGGCCAACAGGATCACCTCCAAAGTAAACATCTCGCGTAATAAAAACCAAGTCACATTGGAAGTAAATTGTCACGTACAAACAGCAAATAGCCAAACAAAAGGGTAACTGCAAATTAATAACAAAGCGAAAGTCTACAAACTCACCCAATTTTACAAAATAGTGGAACGAATGCCAAGAGGGGTTTGCGGGGCAGGGGTTTTGGGAGCTTCCTAAGGCTAAGAGCCAAAGCTTCCAAGGTATTGGCAATATAGATAGATGCAAGGGGGGGAGAGACGAATTAGAGGTGATGGAGGGAGAGGCGAGAAGAGAGAGAGACAAAGCTGCTTGGTGGGAAGGGTAGGTCTCGCGAGAGGGGGACTCGCAATGGGCGAGTGTTGATCAGCAAAGGGGAGTTGTGTTTGTATGGCTGCAAATTTTAGAGTTTGACTTGAAATCTCAAGAGTTTCATGTCGTGTGACTGCGAGGTAGGGTTTTTAATTTAGTCGAGAGAGAGAGAGAGGGCTCAGTTCGGCGATGGCAAACAGAGGCAATCCCAATTCTAAAACAGGCAGTCAAAACAGGGGCATAAGAACTGCAAATACATAGAATTCCAATAAACTATAATGCCTACTTTTACTATCCAATTCGATCCTTATTTTCACTCCTACATTAAGAACCATGTGGCATTAATGAAACCAAGCTCTCCCTCGACTAACCCCATGGTTATGGTCAAGAACAACATCAGCCGAAAGAGCCACAGTCATCTTATCTTTGCAATTGGTTTTTGTTTGTGGGTGCTGTCGATGGAGTTTACTTGACTTTATTCAAGTTTTCCGGTATGACTAAACAATTCGTCAAACACCTAATAGGCATAAGTGTACTACCATGAAGTTTCTGCCCAACAAGCTAAATAACATTAACCAGTGTCATAGTCCTCAGTTAAAAACCCTAGGCAACAGTACAAAACGGTAGGCAAGACGATCCCAAATCGAAATACCGAAAACCTAGAGGGCAGTGACAAAACCTATTTCAAAATAAAACATAAATTGTTACCCATTTGAGTGAAGTTAATGTCTTATTTGTCGGCTTGATTTCTTCGTGAGAGAACTTGCACACACACGAGAGAGAGAGAGAGAAGAAGAGTTTTGGTCGGCCGGAATTTTTGGATGCGATTTTGGATGGCGGTCGGTGGTTGAGTTGAGAATGGGTTTGACGGTGGTTGCGGATGGAAAGTGATTAGGGTGTTCCACTTTCTCTTCTTTTTTAAAAAGTTCTTTTTCTTCAATTTTCAAACTCAAATATAATGAAAATGAAAAATATTTTTTTAATTTTTTTTGCACCGTATAAAAGATCTCAATGAGATCTATCAAACAAGATCCATATTGGTAGGAAAATTATTTGCGTAAATATATGATTTTTGAGTTTGAAATTACCTTTTTTTTCTAAAAGTTACTTTTTTCAGAAACCAGAACACCACCTAGTGTGGGAGGGTGTACTGGTGTGGCAGCTACAACCTTGGTGGGGCCCACCATTTTAATGAGGTGGCA
The DNA here is from genome assembly GCA_025642025.1 of Rhododendron ferrugineum. NCBI lineage: Eukaryota > Viridiplantae > Streptophyta > Magnoliopsida > Ericales > Ericaceae > Rhododendron > Rhododendron ferrugineum. Next base: position 445,403 of record JAOTQK010000024.1, read on the forward strand.
GGATTTTTATTCGACATCCTTACACACATATTTCCGGAGCATTGGTGTTTCCGGTTGTAATTAAAGGAGAAAACGTAGGCGTTTTTATCATGTTGTTCACAGAAATCAACAAGTTCTATATGGCATTGGGTAAAATATGTACTTGCCTCTTAAACTATTCAAATTTTGTTTACTTCGTCCTTAAACTACCAATTGCACACACTTGCCCCTTAAACTACCAATTGCATACTTACTAAGGACAATTCAAGTTTTCCATCCACGTATCAAACGGAAAACTGAGTTGAAGGCTATAAATGTCTTATCACTTGCAATATATGTATATGTATGTATCTCCTTCCTCTCTAAAGCATACTCAACCACTCTGTTCGTATATCTCTCTCTCCCCCCTGTTTTATTTTGTTTGTTTTTGTTTCCCCTCCCAATATACTATACACATGCGGAGAACAAAGGGATTTTCCTTTGCTCACAATCATCTGACGAAGCTGTAATTACCAAAACCCTTCCTTACAATCATGAATCATCTAATCAAAGTTGTAATTTCAGTTCAAAAATAATTCAAAGTTGTCGTAAATGACGAACTCCCATTCCAGACTGAAATAGATCATCTCTGCGCTCAATCCCTTCTTATATATAAAGTGGATCAATTGCAATAAATTAACTCAAATCCAAAAGAAAAACATACTTACATTTCGATTTTCTTCCAGTGGGAGCTCTCAAGATCCATGCCAATCGTTCATTAATCCAGTCGAAAACCTTCCAGTATGAGCAATCGGTTTCTCTCTCTCTGTGTGGTTGCGTGGGGGTGTTAGGGTTTTCGGCTGAAAACCCCCAAATCGATTTGGAGTGTTACGGTGTTAGGGTTTTGGAAGTAAAATACCCCTCTTTTGGGCGCCAAAAATGTTGGGTAAGCACTTTTCCATCCAACTTAGTATGTGTTTTCCGTCCAAAACATGGATGGAAAACTCACATTGTCCTTAAGTATGCAATTGGTGGTTTAAAGGGCAAGTGTGTGCAATTGATAGTTTAAGGATGAAGTAAACAAAATTCGGATAGTTTAAGGAGCAAGTGCTAATTTTACCCTATGGCATTTTACTAGAGGTGGTAAATGGACAGATTTTGACAAGTCAAAATAGGTCATGGATTAAATATGAGCAGATTTTTTTTTTTTTTGACAAGTCGAAATAGATAAAAGGAGATCAACCAGGTCTATCCTTCATAAGAAGGTATTCGAGACCAGGCGGAGTACAACCAGAAATAACAC
>JAOTQK010000024.1:462015-479296 GCA_025642025.1 Rhododendron ferrugineum
TGTTATTTCTCCCGTTCTTTGCTTTAACCTAGGCGACCGGTTGTTTGGAGGGATGTTGGTATGAGTGTTCATTGTTCAAAGGTGTGAATATGATAGAGGTGGTGTGAATGTGATAGAAGTGGTTGGAATGCGAAAAGGCAAAAAATTGATACATGATTTCCTATTTTTCCTCCCTTACTACAAAAGCAAAAATCCCAAATTTTTATCTCCCTCTCTAAAAAGTCCCAAAATTGTCTCCAATCTCTCTTACTACAAATCTCATCTCAAATGACCCGATTTCTCAAAAGAAAAGAGAAAAGAAAAGGGAAAGGAAAAAAAAATAGAAAAAAAAAATCAAAGAAATACTATGAAAGAGAAAAAACAAATTCAAAAAAAGGGTTGAGTACTTTGATGAGAGAATTGGTTTGACTTATGGGCTAGTATTCATTCTGGATGAGAAATAATACAATGGAAAGAGGGAGTTCGAGACTCAATACCGTGGGAAGCCGGATAAGGATGGTGACTAGTTGTGAAGGAGTTGGTGGTTGTAGTTGCACATTGTTAGTTAGTGGTTGGCTGGTTGATATTGGTTTGACCGGTGTGGCCCTTGACTTAGTTCTTTTTGTGTTGGCGGCGGTCATTTGGATAGATTAACCATGCTAGTATAGACCGTCGCCCATTTTTGCTAACCTGTTCCTTGTAACCAAGGTCATTAAAAGCTAAAAAAAGTCCTTAGTTGATCTTTTGCGCGCTCGGATTCCTTTGTGATTGACTGTCCGATATTTGCATAATTAGTTGTATAGCTTGCTTTCCTTTCGTTATCCAATAATCATCTGCTAGTTTTTAATTCTGTTGAATAAAGTGATTTCGTTGTTTGAAGCATAGTAGTTCTTTTTCGCTATTGCCTGTCTGTCAAGCACTTTTTCGGTGGATATGGTTTAGTTTGATCTCTCAAGGTTCTGTGTCCCGTATCCTCCCATTGTTCGAGGACACGAACCTCTTTGGCTTGCTCTTAACTTGCTTGATTCTTAACTTGTTTGGTTTGAGGCTGAAAAGGTGAATTGTATAAATGAAATAAAAAGCAGGATTACTTGAACTCTTGTTAACTTTCAAAGTTGAGCATGTTCTAAGTTGTGATAGCGGAATAAATTGTAAGTTGTTGGTTTTCAAAGTTTTCGTGTTTCATTTGATAAAGACTGGCAAACCTCAAGTTGAGGGGTGTGATATGCACCCGAGAATGTATTAAAGGGTGCGCTAGTAGTTAGTTTTAGTTTATTTTATCGCTTAATTAATTATTTTTATTTACTTTTGCTCGTAATGTTGTTTGGTTGCGTTTTGTAGAAACATCATTCAAAATAGGAATTTTAAAGCCCAAGGCGTGCCAATGATTATTCAAGCGTTCAAGGACCCGTCGGCTCGAGGAAGCAAGTCAAAGGTCCAGAAGTGGTCCAACAAGACAAAAGGTCGGAGGAAGTATCAAATGGCCAAGTGCTTGACATAAGCATCTCGGCATCGGTACCTTTTAATTATTTCCGTCGGTACCGAGCATCTCAAAGTCCCAAGCAATTCCCAGCACCAGCTTCAGCCCCTGATTACTTTGCCATTAATTGGCTCGGCATCGGTAGGAAATTATTGGATGCATCGGTACCGAGCCATCATCATATGACAGCCTTAATTCACTTCCGTATCGGTACCGCTTTTTAAAGGGTATCGGTACCGAGCCCTTATCAGCAGCGTACCACGTTTTGTATCGGTTCCGAGGGCTTATGAGGGCATCTCTGGAGCATCTTGGGGAATATTCTGTGCGCGTATCTTGGAGTATAAATGGCCCATGACCTCACCTTTGCACGATTTGGATAGAAATGTACCCATTTTTAGATCTAGATTTTGAATCTTTTTGAATGTATTGTTCTTCATTTTTCCAGCTTTGAATCTTTATTTTCTGCCTTTATTAATTTAGTTTTGTTATTTTTGTCTTCATAAAAGTTGTAGTTACGCTTCCGATCTATCATAATCTTTAGTTTATTTCATGTTTTGTTATTTCAACAAGAAGAGAATTAGATTTACTTGCACTTTTTAGATCTAGATCTAGATTTCAAATTGTTTTTCATTGTTCTTGGTGTTCTTCATTTTTCAACAATTTTATTTCTATTTTCAAGCTTTAATTAGTTAGTTCTTGCAATTTTCGCCTTTATTAAAGTTGTAGCAAATTCTCCGATCTATCTAGTCATTTAATTTTCTTCTAGTGTTGTGTTTTCAAATATGTTAGCTTGATTTTTGCTTGCTCTTATCTTCATAGATATGTGTGAATAGTTTCAAGGGTTAGGTCATGGGGTGATTAGCACCTCATGACTTGAGTAAAAATTACATTTTTCACCAATAAAATTTAAATCTTTGGTTCAAAAATTGATGTGGGGCTTGGATTTGTTTGTCAAATTGTTGAGGTGTTAACCTCTTTGATCATATGTAGGTAAGAGCTTAGCCTACTTATCACACATGATGCTTGGAGCTCTGTCGCTCGAGACGTTTGCCAAATGAATTGTATAGCTAGCTTGATTTTCGAACCAACCTACCTTCCGGATTAAACCGTGTATTTGGGGTGAAAAATGTAGTTTAGCTTGAGTTGTGGGTGTTGATTGTTCCTATACCTAATCTGCTTTTTAACTAGTTTATTTCCTTTTCAATTTAGCCATTTTAATTTCCACCGCAAAGTAATACAAAGTTGGCTGTCTAAAAGCTGAAAACTCATTGCTTACTTCTATAAATCCAGCAAAGCCGTATAATTATTCCCGTGGGTACGATCCCGGTCTTCCCGATTATTATGCTTCAATTGGACGCTTATACCCTACGCTTGGGGTGATCTTATGATACATATCTAAGAATAACGAAGCAGCCCCCCACTTAAATCATAATTTGTCTCCAAGGGGAATCGAACCCTGCTATGTTGCAAGCGCAGGTTCGCCCTTACGCTGTTGACAACCCATGAGTGGGTATTACCGAAATGATTTTATCCTTCTTAAGATCTTGAAGACATGTCAATCGTAAATTCTTTCAGTTTTCAACAATCTCCTTTAACAACTTGAGTTAAAGATGGAAACAGAAAACATTAAACTCAGCTTCACTTTTCAAAAAGAAAGTTGACTGTTAACCATTTTGTAAGCAATAATTGAAGAGAAAAAAAAACAGCAAAAATCCCAACCCAGCCAAATACCATTCCAACTAGAAAAAACATCAATTTAGAGACCTATCTCCAAAAGCTTCCTTCTCGCATCTGACATAAATTACAACTTAAGCCACACCAGCTTTGTCGCTAACAACAGCTGAAGTGACTTTCAGATGCTCTTCCAACTAGTGGCAAGGGTGTCGTTCCGAACAATTCCAGGTCATGTAGGGGGTGTTCCACTTTCTAAAAAAAGTATTTTTTGAAAAGAAATGTAATTTCAAGTTCAAAAATTATGTTTTTATGTAAATAATTTGTCTACCAATATAAATCTTATTTGATAAATCTCATTGAGATCTTTTAAACGGTGCAAAAAAAATTTAAAAATTATTTCTCATTTTCATTATATTTGAACTTGAAATTACTTTTTTTTTTTTAAAGAAAGTTTATAGAGAAAGTGGAACTGAGCTGTAGTCCTCATCCCAACTATACCAGGCAATAAGCCAATAAGTCTAAGCAATCAATAAGTCTAAGAGGGTGTTCCAGAACTCCCAAAAGTTCTTATTTTTTATGAGAAAAGAAGGCCTCTTCCGGAAAAATAAGAAGGGTGTTGATTAATTGGGAAGAATTTATATAGGTACCAATGGGCGCTGGAGAGGGAAATCGTACCGGCGGCCGCGCCGGGCCGTCTCCGGCCACCGGACGGCCGAACCGAGCCGTCCAAAAATTCTATAAAAAAAAAATAAGGGGGCCCACGCGGGAATCAACGGCATCCGAGGTGTGTAGAGTGCTTGATTCGAGCACCCCCTTTCCGTGTACAAGACGGCCCGGCGCGGCTACCGGTCGATTTCCGACCGCCGGCCCTCATTCTCATACCAGCAGTCCTCTGTTTGGTATACGACAACTTCCAGGTCAAAAACAATAGGGTTATGCAAAAAAATTTCTTACCACTATGGATCTTATTTGATAGATCTCATTGAGATTTTTAATACGGTGCAAAAAAAAAAAATTTTTTTTCATTTATGTTATATTTGAGTTTGAAAATGTGGAAGAAACTTTTTGTTTGGAAAAAATAAGAAGGTGGAATAAGAAGTTAATGAAATAAGTACTTATTTTTTAAGAAGGCTTCCGGAACGGGGCCAAAGTTACACAACATCCAACCACAACCCCCTCACCTACACGTGAGGCCCACACAATTAGGTACACAACTACTCACTTACACTTGTGGGCCATACCCATAATTGAGGTTGTGGTTGATATTGTGTAGGAATGGAGCTATGGAGGGACTAGTAGGGGCGGTCGCCCCTATAAGAAGAAAAAGAAACACTACTATTATATGTAAAAAAAAATATTCCTATGAAAATATATATACTCGCCCTTGTGTAGAATTATTAAAAAAAATATACAATAGTAACATTTGAAATAGGAGGATACCAACATTAATTACTAAAGACTAAGAGCTAAAATATAACAAAACATAAAAGTAGAGGGTTAATATTGTGAATATTCAGGTAATAAACTTCCACATTCTGTTAGATGAGTTTAGTATTTTACAGTTTTATTTCTTTTTGCCCTAAAATCTCAATGACACACCTGTTAAGACTTCAAAGGTAATTTTGAGAAAATAGCAACGGAGGAAAAGAGATTTTGGAAACCCTAAATAATTTTGATGAAAGCCTATGTACGGAATTCGTCCAGTTGTGATGAATGAAAAATAAGAAGAAGAACAATAAAGAAAAATAAGACACATACATTAAGATCGACCTTATTAGTTAAACCAATTTATGTATTTACGTTATTTTGAGTTTTAATATATTTACGTGATTATGCATGTGTATTTATATTTTTTTTCTCACATACACGGTCGCCTCTACATGGTTAAATTCTTGATTCCGTCCCTGATATTGTGCATGTAGCATGGTCTAATCAATAGAATAGAATGGACAGCTAGAATATTCAACCGTTGGTCTAACCCCCACGACTCTCCACCGTGTGTGCAGCCATATAAACCCATGACTCTCCAGTCTCCACCGTGTGTGCAGCCGTTTATCCCTGTTGGTTCCCCGTTTCACCTATGCCATGTAATTATCGGGTCGTATCGTGATTTCTTTTATTCTTTTATTTGTGGCTAACGTAGTTGACTGGTTGAAGCCGACAATGTCCCCACTACTACATTTACTCAAAAGCAAAGCTCGAAGTTCGGAGAAAAAATTTAACATAACGCTATAGCATATTATTAACACAATAACAACACTTGGAAGAATTAGACAGATAGATTGTGGAACTACTAAAGCGCTTTATACAACCATTAAACAGACAATCAGAAGCAACGCAGTTAGATTCTCTGCGTCACATCAGTTTAGAAAATAAATAATAAATTAAATTATTCATCTCTTTAGCAGTTTTAAGTTTTTAGATGATTTGTGATTAATAATCTAGTATGGTATCTAAGCAGATAATAGATTATGGGTTCGAATCTCACCGCCTACCTAATAATTAAAATTTATACGTGTTTAGCCCGCTTATGGAAAAGAGTCCGGCTACGCGTGAGGGGGCGTGTTGAGAATATAAATAATAAATTAAATTGCCCCTCTCTCTAACAGCTTAAGCTTTTAGATGACTTAATGGTTAATAAGTTGTTGCAGTTAAAAAGCTTGTAGTTGGATTTTGGATTGGGTCGATTGGTTCGCCTTTGGGTGTGCATCGGTTGTCTCATCCCTTCCGTCGGCGATTCACTCTTGGCCTTAATTGGCCAGGTGGCCCAGGTCGTGCCTCCGGTGCTGTTATTTTGAAGAAATTAGAATACTCAAAACAAGCCTACGCTCTGGATACATTAGCATGTGATAACACCATAGGATTTCGATCATTCTGTTAGGCCTTGGGGATCGGAGTAATGATTAACAGGGATAGTCGGGGGTCGCGCATGCGGGGAGTGTTGAAATTTGTCCCATATTGGTTAATTATCTCTGTTAAAGCATCCAACTCCAAACCAATTGGTAAAGAGTAGAGAGGCCGTGCAGACTCATATACTAGTTTTGGAAGAGATAATTAACCGATGTGGGACAATTCCCAACACTTCCCCTCACGTGCGACCCCTGACTCGCACGTGGAGAGGTCAACAATGGATCTATAACACACGGATCACAACGAAATAAAGTGCAACTATGGCACAAATAAGAAGGAAAAGCCTCCGAGAATCTAGCTCTGATACCATGTTAAAGCATCTAACTCCAAACCAATTGACAAAGAGTGGAGAGGCCGCCCAGACTCATATACTAGTTTTGGAGGAGATTGTTAAATTTTCTTGGAGAGTTCCAACCTAAAACCAATTGGCAATAGGTGGAGTAACCTCTAGAATATATTAACCAAGTTCGGGTGGTTTAGATGAACGATGTGGGATTAAGTCTAACACTCTCCCTCACGTGCAGCCGGAATTCACGTGGAGGTACGAATTGAGAAAATTAGGAGATTTGACCCCAGTCAGGTTCTCTCGTTTTCTGATTGAATTTCGATAATCCAAGCCACTCAAAGTGTGCAAAACGTAATTTTAAGGGTCTTGTGCAAAATCAGCAAAAAAAATGGCCGAAAAGGGCTTGATTTGAGCAGTTTTTTTTTTAACCGTTCAATAAAAAACTATTCAGATGAAGCCCTTGCAGTCATTTTTTTTGCTGATTTCTCGCGAGCACCCTTAAAATCACATTCTAATTACTTTGAGCGGCTCGTATCATCGAAATTCGATTGAGAAATGAGAGAAATGGGAGGTCCAGACCTAAGCTTATGTCAGGAATCCCTAACTGGATCCTGACTGTTTGATGGAGTATCCTTTTGGGATGGAAGGAGTAATAAACTAGGGAGATTTAAAAATCCGTCCTTGAAGCCTTAGAGACTTATGTTTTCATCCTGCCCTTTTAAATGACCTATGTTTTCATCATTTCCCCTTTTTTAATACCGTTAATGCCCTTACTATATGTTTCTGTAAACATATACATATATATATATATGTATATGTATATATAGAGAGTCGAAAAAGGGGACGATAACATAAATCTCCCTGTCCTCGCGCGAATCTCGTCAATCTCCGGCTTCCAGTCCCCCAAAAATTTCGCACTCCTATCCCTACAATTTCGACGTAGATAGTAATCATCCATATCCATCTGTAACGGAAACCTCAATCAACTTTTGGGCTCCATATTTTCGTAAAACCCTAAACAGTAGAACCCCAATCGAGTTTGTCGTCCATTGTTGCGAATCCCGGTGGAGAAGAATGGCGAATGCATACCCCGATTCTTTCCGAACGGACTCCGGCCATTGAGTACGGCAGCACCGAACGACTCCTACACCGAGTACGGCGGCAACATATCATTTTCAGAGATCTAATCGGAAACAACACAGTTGTGATCTTAACTTCCTTGTGCGTACATGACGAGAATCGATCGTACTCGTCGATATACTGGTTCTTGTGGTACTACAAATGTTGCTAGTTGCTACTAACCTGGTAACTCCTATTGCTACTTGGGATTTCTATTGTTGCTGCCTTCTGCTACCTCTTTTGGTGTCTTCATACAGTTGATAACATAGGCAATCAACCATCCTTCGCAACTGAAGCAACTGGGTGAGAAAAAGGGGACGAACTCGACTCGGCTACGTCGGCAATTGGATTTTGTATAGTTTTATTCTATTTCATGGTAACTTATTTACTTCATTTACCATGAAATATGTTTGTCTATATTCTTATTATTTCATGGTTAATTATTTGGACCGTTTACCATGAATCGAATCTTTGAAATATGTTTGCTTTTTCATGGCAAATCATTTGTAGAAGATGATCAATATTGCATGTATAATTGTTCATCGAAATCATGTTCGCATCATGGTGTATTATGTACAAACAGATGAGTTATTACAGTGGTTTTTGAATTCATGGTAGATTATTTGTAGCAGTTATCATGAAATAGATATTGGCCAACCAAATATGATAAAGTGACCATATTTTATAAAATTAACATGATAAGGTGACCACATTTTTTCATGTATTGATCATGTTAAAATGCCCACATATTAACCAAAAAGGTCATATTTTTAATTGATCTTATTCCATGAAATATGGTTAAATTACCATCAAAATAGGTGTTATCGTAATTAGCATTTCATGGTTAAATTACCATGTCGATTTCAACGTTTCATGAACATTCGTAATCTAGGTAAAACAAGACATACTCCCAAAATATTTTCATTGAAATATAAAAGTAATCAATCATATTAAAATTACCAAAAAATATGAATTGTTATTGTTTTGATGCGATTTAATTTGAAGTATAAAAGTAATAGGATAAAAAAATAAAAGTAATCGATCATATTTAAATTTACAAAATCCCACTGAATTAGAAAAACAATCCAATCCAATCTCACTAAATTGGGAAAACAATTCAATCCAATCCCACTAAATTAGGAAAGCAATATAACATAATATATGTATATCATAGTGAAAAAGGTAAGAAAGGTAATTCACACACTAAGAGGATGAAAACATAAGTATGAAAAAATGGCGGGATGATTTCTTACATGACATGAATAAAGAGGATGGATATTTAAATATTCCAATAAACTACCCTTCCCTCTAATTTTCCTTTTCTTTCTCTTCTGTCCTCTTTTTCTAAAAACTTCCAAACACAGCGTAAATGAAACATTGCGCTAGGGCTTCATGTATAGATGAATTATTTTGATGGGGATTCGTATTCCTGATTTGGAGTAGAGTCAATTGTGAGAATAAGTTCACCCAACGTTTTCCTCCCCGTGATTGGTGAAGGTTGTGTATGGTCTACGGAAGAATACATATTTTTTTTTTTTGGTAATAATAAGTTAGTTTGTCGTGGATCCACGCAATTTGGGTTATTTGCAAGGACACCCCTTCAACTATCACATTTTGTCAACATGACCCCCTCATATTAAAACTCATCAATCTCACCCCCTCATCTATCAAAACTCACCAACTTCACCCATTCCGTCCAATTCTGTTAAAAATTGCCAGCAAAAACTATTAACTTGGACGGAAGAAACATTTTGAAGCCTAAAATGCCCTTCCTTTCCTCAACCCTACTGCTGCTGCTGCTTTTCTCTCTCTCTCTCTCTCTCTCTCTCATCTTCTTCTCCCAACCTTCTCCCTCAACCCCAGAAAAACCAAAACTCCTTCAATCTCAGAAAAATCAAAACCCAAACATTTAACCTAGCCAAAAAGAAAGTGACCCAGCCACAATCCCCACGATTTCGCCTCTTCCATGAGCGAAACCCCTCAAAACCGTTGACCAATCGAAACCCCCGCTGCTACAGTACCATGCCACAACCAACGAGGCACTGTAGCCTTACGTACCCATCTCTCTCTCTCTCTCCGCCTTCAAAGATACCAGATTTGAGCCCGCAAACCACTGTGGCGTCGTTGTCTCATTCGTCGTCGTTGTCTCCGGCGAAGGTAAGCACAGTTACCTTCCTCTCTCTCTGATCTGGTCGTCGTACCCGTCATTCGGCCATCGTCGGGATTGGAGTTTGGTTCTTCCTCCGATGAGTTTGGATGGGGGATCTTTAATTTGTAAGTTGTTTGGATCTGTTTGGCCGTTTGCGGTGGAAGATTTTGTGTGGTGGTGGTGAAAAGAAGGGGATGCTTGGATCTGTAGTTTGATTGGCCGTCGACGATACAATTTTTTCACCGGTAATTTGTAATTTGTCTGGTGTTTTTTTTGTGTGTGTGTATGGAGAGGTTAAATGTTTGGGAGACTTGCAAGAATGCTGGATGATGACAAACTTAACAAGTAAATTTGTTTTGGCCCAATAAAGAATCAGAACGATGGACAAATTGGAACAATGGACAGAATAGAAAACAGGGGATGCTTCTGCGTTTCTACAATTTTTGCCCCAATGTCGATTTTCACGAGCTTCGGTGGAGGTGGTCGCCAGAGGTGGGAGGGGGTCGTCGATTGCGATGCAGTAGTGATGGGTTTGTCCTCCTCTTCTCTCTCTCTCTCTCTCTCTCTCTCTCCGAACTCGAACTAGAAGAAGGAAGGAGTTTTTGCTCGTTTTTTTTTATGTGCCGGGTGAAAAGATGGGGCCCACTGATGACTTAGACTATGCTATAATGGTGTTGTAAAATCATGTCGTCATCTTAGCATTTCTGAAAGGGTAATTTAGTCTTTTTGTGTGTTTCTGTCCAAGTTTTTAACGGAAATGAGGGAAAGGGGTGAGGTTGATGAGTTTTAAACATGAGGGGGTCATGTTGACAAAACATGATAGTTGAAGGAGTGTTCTCGCAAATAACCCACACAATTTTCACTAATTACACCTCTTGAAGGTGAACAAAATTATCGTTATTTTCCCCAAATTGATTGATCGTTTGTTCGTTCCAGGTATCTCTCTCTAAAACTTGTGTATAATACATTATTTGAATGGATATTGTTGGAATTTGTCACACATCGGTTAATTATCTCCTCTAAAACTAGTATATGAGCCTGAGCGACCTCTTCACTCTTTGCCAATTGGTTTGGAGTTGGATACTTTAACATGGTATCAAAGCTAGATCTTGGGTGTCCTCACCCTGCGTGGTCAAGTTTTTGTCGCCCGAGTCAATCACCTCATCTCATCAATTTGTACATCCACGTGTATGGGGTTGCCCGAGTCAAATTTCCTAATTTTCTCAATTCGTACCTCAACGTGCATCCGGGCTACGCGTAAGGGGGAGTATTAGACCACATCGCTCATTCCGGGCTATACGTGAGGGGGAGTGTTAGACTTAATTTCATATCGCTCATCTAAACCAAGCTTGGTTAATATATTCTAGAGGCTACTCCATCTATTGCAAATTGATTTTAGGTTGGAACCTTCCAAGAGTGTCATTTGAGCCGTCTGTTCGGCGATCCAATGGATTATCTCGGATTGGATGAAACATGGTATCAAAATGAGTTCTAAATCGTTGAATCACCTAAGGGACAACTCGAATAGTGCGCAACATCTCATTCCCCAGTTCACAATATTGGTTTATGCGTCTCTCTTGGCCAGATTATTTTATTAGTACTAACCTTTTTTTTTATCAGTTATTTTTTATAGGGCAAATTTTTGTAATCGTCCCTTTAGTTTTATGGTTATTTTAATTTCGTCCCTTTAATTTCAATTGCAACCAAATAAATTTTGCAGTTTGTTTTATGTTCTAAATTGGTAAAATAGTTAATACCATTAATGAAACTAATGGAAAAATTGGTTTTAGTTTCAAGGCTCTCTTAGGGTGCCAATTGAAAGGTCTTAGAGTCAAAAATCCATTATGATCATTTAAGATAAAAATATATAGTTAAAAAATTAAATGTTTCAAATTTCAATTTGTTTGAACCGGTGTCAAGATCTTATTTTTTTGATCATTTTAATATATAAACGGTGGAAAAATTTATTATGACCATTTTAAGATAAAATTATCAGAAAAATAAGATTTTTGCACCGGTTCAAACAGATTGAAAATTGGAAGGAGGATAATTTTATGGAAGGAGGATGATTTTAAGATAAAACGCAAGCGCTTGCCAGTTTTTATGGAAGACGGATGATTTCTGCGCTCCAATTTTCTCCGGAGGCTCTCATCTCTTTGTCTCCATTAGGGCAAAGTTATTAAATTACCCTCCTCTCCGGGCACAACCAGCCCAAAACGGCATCATTCCAGGCTGTTTATATATTAAAAAAATAAGTGCTCGAATTATTAATCCGGTTGAACCGGTGCGAAAATCTTATTTTTTTGATCATTTTATCCTAGATGGTTATAATGAATTTTTAGCTCAAAGGCCTTCCAACGAGCACCCTAAGACTTCTTATTTAGTTTCAGAACTCTCTTAGGGTATGCATTGAAAGTCATTAGAGTACCCTCCTCTCCATATTTTCACTTATTTTTTACACCGTTTAAAAAATATAGTTAAAAAATTAAGCATTTCAATTTTCAATCTGTTTGAACCGATGTCAAGATTTTATTTTTTTGATCATTTTATCTTAAATGGTCATAATAAATTTTTGATTCTAAGCCACCCTAAGAAAGCCCTGAAACTAAAACCAATTTTTCCATTAGTTTTATTAACGATGTTAACAATTTTACTAATTCGAAACATAAAAAAAACTACAAGGTTTATTTGGTTACAATTAAAATTGGAGGAATGAAATCGAGACAAATGTAAAACTAAATGTAACTAGGTCCACCTTCATGCACAGCACGAATGCATGTCTGCTGAAGGGAACAAGTTTTGATACAGGCTAGATATGTGTCGTTTGTAATTTTAGAGCCGGAAGCAATAGAAGAGTATGAAAACAGGTAGGAAGATATATTACATAGATTGATCAAAGAAGCAAAAACATTAGATGATTTACATAGAGACCACATAGTGCGTAGTCTATTTACAAAAACTGAAGGAGCATAACACCAGTAAAGCTCGCAGTAGTCATAGATAGCAGTAATTATACTAAACCCCTCCTTCCTCTCCTGCAAGCTCTTCATCTACTCTTTGTATTGAGAAGCATTGATGCCTCTGCAGCTCAAAAAGAATCCATTTTCATATGCTCTATTTATGAGTAAGACAATAGAGTTACCAAACCTTAATGACTTGCACAATTAATATCTTCACCAGTCTTTACAGCGAAGATTCATTAATTTATGTCTAACAACTTAGTACCATTCCTTAACTGACCCTCACAGAATTTCCAATACACCCATCTTTAAAATCAATGTTTCCACTATCCTTGGAGCCAGAATTAGTAATTTCATTTCAGTAAGGGTGCCGATTTTTTTTTTAAAAAGGACCCCTTTTTGGGAAGGGGAAAAACTGTGAGAGTACATAAGCTTATTCGGGCATAAATATGGTGTTAGGAAGCAAAAGCTCCTATTAAGCATTTCTTTGCTGGCCTATTCTCGGTATTTACTTCAAGAATCAAGATTGTAAGAGTAAACTGTGATTTTGGATCCTTTTCCATTCCTCATTATCAGATCAGAAATGATAGAGGTACATATAAAAAATCTGTACCATTGTGTACAGATCAATTTTGGGCCTGTTTTTGGTCCCAAAAAAATAATCCGATCCGCTCATTTTGTTTAAAATACTTTATTTAGGGTCTATGCAAAAAATTAGCTAAACTGGATATTGTTACGGGTGTTTGCGATACGTCCAACTTTGCTTCAGAATTCTAGCCTGAATTTTGGGTCAAAGTTGGATGCATCATAAACGCCTCTACCGATATCCGATTTAGTTTTCTTTTTTTTTTGCAGGGACCTTGAACAAAATACTTTAAACAAACCGAGTGATTTGGATCATTTTTTTGAGATACAAAATGGACTTAAAACTGATTTGTACGCGGAGTATGTACTAGGATATCTATACCTGTAGCATCCCTCTTATCAGATCAGCTAGGGGTTTTGAAGAGGAAAAATAAATAAATAAATAAAAGTAAGAACTAAGAATTTTGAAAGTAAGACCTCATCTGTTACCAAAAAGGATAACCAACGAGAGAGTAGAGATGAATACCTTGTGACCAAAAAGCGAACAGCATGCCCTCCGGAATATTGAAAATTTGAAATTGTCTGGAACAACAGTGTTGTATTTGGTTTAGGAACACATTCAAAAGCTTCAATTTCAACCAATCGGATAAAAGTTAACTCAAATTAAGGGATAAAGAAACTCTTACATTAGCAGCGAAATATATTTTAGAACGTACATTTCAAAATATAACACAAACATTTGGAGGCGCTAAATTTGTTAATCCTTCAAACTTTTACAGGAGAAAAAATAAGAATCCAACCAACCAAAAACAGATGTCAATGACCTAATTTAGCAACTTAGCTAGAATAAGTCCATTAAGTAATAATCAAAATCAAGGTTGGAACCCAAAAAATCGACTGACCTTCTCATAGTAGATTCAAAAGAAGTCAGTTTGAACTTCGAACTCTAATTGTCCCATGAAATCCATGCCCTTATGGATTAAGCTAAATATTAGTATGGTTTTGATTGGTTTCTAATTCATGTCATCCACTGTTCTAGAAGGTAAGAAACAGTAGACTGCATCTATGTACTTCTGCAAAGGTGCACATATTCAAGAAACTATATATAGCCATCTAAAATTGCATACGTTGAGACAATAATCCCAAATCTTTTCTCTGCGCCTATTATGATGATCGCAATAGATTATAGAAAAATGACCATGAACAAAAAAGGATCTTTTGGAAAGGGTAGTTGTTGACACTTTCATTTCTATCACAGATCACTACACCAGCAGCTAAGCAATTCTTTGTTATGGATTCTTGATCACATACAAACTACGTACCGCTGTTAATCAATAAATTTGGTTAAGATACCCCATAAATGGAGAGGTGACAGATAGGTATCAAATTTAATTGTAAGAACTTTTTTGGTCAATTTAAAAAAAAAAAGACTAAGAGATGTATAATATTATCACCGCTAAAATTTCACCATAATTAGTTGATAGGAATACCATAACTATTTCACCCAATTTTCAATTAGCTAAAATTTTGTATACTCAAAACACAAACTACCGAAAAGAGACATGAAGGAATCCTTGGCATAGGTGGCCTTTCCTTTTCCCTTATCCGTAGAGCTTGACACTTTCAGATACCTCCACGGACAAAGAGATGTACAATATTATCACCGCTAAACAATTGCATAAAGTTGTATTTATGTCTAACGAACAAAGACAACAGATGAAACTGGTGAATAAAATCAGCCATTCGGATTTTTTTACCTATTTGGCGGCCTGAAAATTGGTCTCAAGTCCTTGACAGTGCCTTAGCTGGAGATTGAGTGGACGTTGAATCTGCACTTGCTGATTCCTGCATAGGTTTTTGCACATGTAGGCCTTAAGTGTCACGTGGCACTTTTGGATTCAGCTAAGTTGTGGAGCAATGAGAGTGGAAGTTGTTGCTGGCTTCTTGCATTAAGTAGATAGCAATTAGTTTTTGTTCTTTGTTTTTCTCATTACTTGAACATGTACATAAACCTAAACTCTTATAGTAAAGCAAAATATTGAGAATTTAAAAAATGGAAGGAAAAGAAACCTTTGGCCTTTGGTACCAATTTCCATACTCCTTTCATTGCTTATTTTCATCTGTTGCCTACTAAATCCTTATGTTTAATTCGTAGTCCCTAAAATGACCAAACATGAAGTTTTCTTAGAGAAGATAGTTAGTCCTTTTTTTTAAACAAATATGTTACGGTATTTGCAAAGGTCCTATGGTAGTAGTTGACAGAAGCAAAATTGAAGACATGGGCTTTAGTTTTTTGTCTTCCCCTTACAAAGGGAAGCAAATGGTAGATGTAGGTGAATTTCATGACATCGAAATAATCATGTTCTCTTTCTTAGAACCACCATGCGAAAACTGAAAAGAACCAGTACAATATATATGTAAACGGAATGGTTTAGTATTAATGGCCAAAAAATGTGCTTACACCAACTGCATTTGGTGCCATTTGGGATGCTGTAATTGCATAAAATTGTCCTGCAACCTTGGGAAAGGAAAGACTAATAACTAAATGTTGTACTCTCTTTTATGTCCATGTCACTGTCTGTTCTTTATTGTCTTTAAGCGTATCTTATTAGTGACATTGGCGTCTCACACACAACTCAATTACGACTAATAACTAAATGCATTAAAGTGCAATTGCGTTGTTCTAATTTTCTGGGAACTTATCATTTGTCACGCATGCAATGTTCATATAAACAGTTACTCCATATTTACAGTAATAATCCTAACCAAAAATTAAAACCCAAAATCAAAACCCTAACTAAAAATCAAAGTCCGTGATCAAAACCATAACCCAAAAATTCTGAATCCGGAAATCAAACTTGTAACCAAAAACCCTAATCCAGAAGTCAATGATTGTGAGCAAAAATCTGAATCCAGTCCAAAAATTCAAAATTACGCCAGATAAACAGTCAAATACGGTCCATAAGCATAAAATCAAAATCCAAAAATCACAAATCGAAAACAAAGACTTACCAAACGAACCCCAACAAAACCCCACCCAGCCAACCCAAGGGATGCAGCACAACCACAAACAAGAGGCAAAATCCACACAAGCTGCACGACCAAATGATCCCGGAAAACCCAGGTAAGTAAGCGGACAGCCAGAAACCAACGGCAACAGGCATCTCCTACCAATAAGCACACCGCAGGAGCCATAGAGCACAAGGGGAACAAAGAAAACGGGAAGAAAAGAACCAGAGTTGAGACAGTTACCTCTGGATAGCAAGCGGCAATGCAGTCGAAGGCTAGGAAGCCGAAAAATCGCCTCAAACCTTGTCTCTCTCTCTCCACTTGTTTACGTCTGAACCAGACGGAGAAAAGAAAAGAAAAAGGGGGGGGGGGGGGGGGGGGGGGCAAAAAAAATCCACACAGAAATTAAAGGGGTATATATAATTGGGAAAGAAGAATAAAAAAAAAAAAAGGGCATCCGATGGCCTGGGCCATCTGTAAATTGCCAGAAATTAAAGGGCAAATTGGTCCCAAAATAAAAGTTGTCCCAAATTGAAATCCCAAAAACTCCTCCTTTATATATACTAGGTGCATTACAACGTGCAAGGCACGTTTCTCATGCCCGTTGAATTGAACGGTGTTGAATATTTCAATAAGCATAGGGTGCATAAGTTTCATATATACATAAATACACCATATTTCTAATTACAAAAAGCCTAGTGAAATTAGGCCGAACGTCTTGATTACAAAAGGTCTTTACATAGCAAAAGGCTTCCTCTTCACTTGTGGTTGTAGTTTATGTGAAGCTGCTGTAGAGAGTTGACTATTTGTGATTGCAGCTGCCTGCCCAACAAAGTTTAGTGATTGTCATGAGGCATGAATTCAATCAGCAAGAGTGGTGGCAGCAATTGGCTCGCTGAAAATAAGAAGCTTCAAGTTAGTGTTGACTCAATGAGCAAACATCGAGTTAGTGTTTAATCAATGAGCCAACGTCAACAAAAGTAGTCACATAACACTATGTTTTGAGGTTTGTATAATAGAAGCTATAGAACTTGCTGATACATTGACCTGATATAGGGAGTAGAACATTGATCTTATAGGAAGAGGGGATCATTCGATAAGTCACAATGCACTACTTCGCACTCAAGTTC
>JAOTQK010000024.1:485394-498645 GCA_025642025.1 Rhododendron ferrugineum
CGGCAGTTGTTTACCGAAAGTTGAACATATTTTCGACATGTAGTTACCGAAATATAATTTTCAAAATTTTTTAATGGATTATAGAAGAAAATAACGGGCTACAAATAGGAGCCCGAAATCTTTACCCGTAGTCCTGTTCCAGCCATATATTTTCTGGTGAAATTGGGCTCCAAAGGATTATTCATGCGAGCCGACTTTAATCCGCCATATGAGGTGGTGTTCTGCTGCGTCCTTAGTACTGAATTCCAAAATCATCAACATCGTCTTGGGTTTTACTCCTACATACTATCAAGAATTGCCGTCCCGATTCCTCCGCACTTCCAACCCAGACCCACTAGTAATTCCCCTAAGCTGCAGCAGCATTTCTGAGACTGCAAAATCGAACAACAAGATGGAGAACAGAACTCCACAGCAACCTCAACATCAAGAGCTCATCAATTCAAATCCCAACGTCAGCAAAATGCAACAGCTCGTTCAATCCGACCATTCCGGTAACTATATGTAACATAATTCAGTCATGTTTACCGCTTTGTGTTCCAATTCAGTCTATATGGTAGATAACCCATGAATGTCTGATTCGTTTTTTTTTTTTTTTTTTTTTTAAAGAAACTATTTGGGTTGTCATTTTCTGGGTTTTAGGGGTTTGTTTAGGTGGTCAAGGTCTGAACGTTAGGGGTTTGCTTCATCTTAGGTTTCCTGGGTCCCAGGTTTGAAATGTTATTTATTCTTGGGGTCAGTCTGTACAGAATTTACCTGTTTAAATAGGCCACACTGATGCACGGTGGTATTGGTACCCTAGGGCTTAGTTGAGGTGCATGTATGATGTATGCTAGCCCGTACACTCTGGGTTATGAAACACTCATTTTGGAGATATCTAATCCAGCCAAATGATAGGATTTAGTAGCTTCAGTTAGGTCGAACTTTGACAAGCTTAGAATTTTTGAAGTTACTAATAAATTTCCAAGTTTCTTTGAACGGTTGAGGAAAAAGCTGATAAATTCCATTCCCCATGGGTCGACTAGTTCGGCATTTGTAGGGAAGAGAAAGAATAAAGTGGATTAGGTTTTTGAAGCTCCGGTTAAGTTTGGTTTGAACTAAAATTGGTGAGGAATAGGGATGATAATTCATTTTAAGGCATCATCATATGGTGACAGGAAATAGCAAAAAAGAAGAAGAAGAAGAGCATTGCGGTTTGCTTGTTCGTGAAACTTTTTATATATTAGGTGTAGTAGAGAATTAAGAGTTCTACTTTGTTTATTTGAAATACACAGAGTGGTGTCGGCAGAGAAATCTAATATTTTCAATGGGAAAAAGGTGAAGAATTGTGGTTATTTTTTGATGATAATAATGAGAAAACAAAGAAAAAATAGCAAAGAAAGATTTGGTTTGTTTATGATTTCATCATATGGGCAAAAGAGCAAATCCAGAAGTTTCTGCTCTAGTTATTGTTAATACAGAAATCCTCTCTCAGGTGGTTGGGAAAAGTGTTGGGAACAAGAGTTGACCCCGTGGGATTTGGGACAGCCTACGCCAGTAATTGTACATCTTCACCAGACAGGTGCTCTTCCCAAAGGCAGAACTTTGGTCCCGGGATGTGGCAGCGTAAGTTCTTCCATCATCTTGTTGCATTATAAGTCTTCTCAGTCATGACCTGCTATTGTAAGATATGCCTAATGGGAAGAGACATCAACAAGACAAGAGGACTGATGGCTTTTATGACCTTTGTAAGAGCCATAACCGATAAAGGGCAGTAATTTCCTGTTAGAATGGAATAGCACGTATCTAGCTCTTCCCAAAATAATAGAATCTGTACACATGACCCACAGATAAAATACAGAGCAATCTGCATCAAACATAGTAATAAAAAAATGATCACAAGTTGCAATTTTCTTACCCGGTCCACTCTTTATATCACTATTGACAAAAATTGTTAATTGGATCTACATCTAGGGAATTTATGTAAACACGTGTTCGCATATGCTAGAATAACACCATCCATTGATTGTCTCTATTTCTCATCCTCTACTCATAGTTGCCAATAGTAATTGTTTCCATTCTGTAACTAATTTTCCCCACTCTCTTGGGCTCAGCTATGAATTTCATTTGTGATAGGGTTATGACGTGGTTGCAATTGCATGCCCTGAGCGTTATGTTGTTGGGGTGGACTTATCAGACAAAGCAATTAAGAAAGCAGTAGAGGTGAGCTCTGATTGCATTCGAATCTATGGTAAGGCTCTTTAGTCATAGTTATCTAAGTGCCACTGCCAAGTAATTTGATTTCTGTTCCAGCTTATGATAAAAGTGATATCTTCCTCTGAAAATGTATTTTCAAGTATGTCTAGTTGCTTCTCTAACTTCATCTATGTTTGGTGTGTGGCTGACTTTTCTCTCCTTGATGAACATTTTCTAGCCATCTAAATTTCTCCGTTTCTAGGACACTTGCCTAGGTTTGTAAAGCAAATTTAATTCTCATGCGTATGTAGCATATCGTTATGCATTTTGAATGGAAATAATAACAGCTAGAGTGCCTATTTCTGAGCCATTGACTCAGTTATATCATCTTATTCAGTTCGCCATCAAGATGATAGAATTTTAGCTTGGTTTTTATTAGACCATTATGTTTTCTTATTGCCAAAAGGACTGTTGTCCTTAGTTTATCGTTGTAGTGTCCTTGGTTTTTTGAGCTTTGATAAATAATGTGCCTGTAATGGTGCTCTTAAATGGTAATTCTGCTCTAGCAATGAGGTGCCTGTCCTAAAGATCAGAATATGCCACCGTGGCACCGTTTAATCTCCTAAAGAGCGTTGAAAAAAATTGATGGCTTACCAGCTTACCACTAGGCACAAAGGTAAAAAATTCTACTGGTGTTTGAATTCGACTGAGCAATGTGAAAGACCATCAGACAATGGGGTAGTGTGAATGTGGATTAGCCATTTTCAGAATTGTGACAATTCTAGTGTTCAACATTACTTCTGGTTCTTCTTGGAAAAACTCACTTTTATTTTCTGCATAAATCTTGAATGCAGTTGTCATCGTCATTGCCAAATGCTGATTATTTCACGTTCTTAAAGGAAGACTTCTTTATCTGGCATCCCACTGAGTTGTTTGATCTGATTTTTGACTACACGTAAGTTAGCGTTTATTTAGGTTTGATATTTTTGTTCGTTGAACCTCTTGATACTAGGTTGAACGGAAAACTCTGCAGGTTCTTTTGTGCAATTGAACCTGGTATGAGATCAGCTTGGGCAAGCAGAATGCAATATCTTCTAAAACCAGATGGAGAGCTAATAACACTAATGTTTCCGGTTCTCTCTCTCTCTCTCTCTCTCTCTCTCATTTTTCCCTTTTGAGTGAGCAAGAATATCTTCATATTGTATATCATGGCATGTCACTATTTTGATGAGCGGCAACTTTTTTCACCAAACAAATTTCTTTTATTTTTCTTATCTTGAATCATAAGTACCTTATCCCCATAATTTTAAGGTTTGTAATTCCGAAAAGGTTTTAAGAGTTCAATTCTCCTAGTTCTAGACTACTTTTGGTTTTACAAGTTTCAACTAGTCATGGTTCTATTGAATTGCTGTGATGGCAGATTAGCGATCATGTCGGAGGACCACCATACAAAGTATCTATCGCTGAGTACTACTCTGCCCTTTAGTTTGTTTATCATTCAAAGTTGTTCGAGCATTCCAGGAATATTCTTTTGGAACGATCGTAGTTGATTTTCGTTAGTGTAGTTATGAAGAGGTGCTGCACCCCTTGGGGTTTAAAGCTGTATCCATCGTGGAAAATGATTTGGCTATTGGTGCTCGCAAGGTATATGAACCAATACATGAATTCAGCATCTAATTAAATCTGATATCCGTAAAACTGGAACATGTCTTCGATGTTACCACTCTTTTGACTATCTCTAAACATTTCCCGTACCTAGTGAAAGTCTGGTGGATCCAAAAGGCTCTGGTAGGGTGGTATTTTCTCATCAAGTCATCAAGGTTCACATGATGTCCGACAAAATTTAGTATTAAGAGAGACAGATAATTTGTACAGAATATCATAAGAAATTGAATTTTATTTTTCCCTTGTTCTGGTACGTGGAAAACTCGCCCTGAACCAACTGCAATGAACAATTCTACTATAGATTCAGAACACTATGTGTTGGCTTGCCTCAAGGCCCCCAACACATAGGGTATTCAAAAATTTGAAAAACGTTATAATGTATGGAGAAAAGTTAGGCAAGTGATAAACATGTCTCGAATCCCGTTGCATAATCGCCCACTTTTCTGAACTAATATCGGTCAGGCACACCACCTCAGCATGGCGACTGTTGTTCCGGATTGTTCTGGACCTAGTGGACACTTTCCCAATGCTATGCATCCTAGGGAAATAAACTTCAAAATTAGCTTGAAACTAAACAAAAGAAATCAATGAATTTAAGGATTTGGTATGATGCATGAACCCTTGAGAACCATCTTAAGAATAGAAGATACAACTTAAGCTTGTGAATTGTGATTGTTTATGCTCATTATGAAAACAAAAGAGCTTTGAATTCACTGCAAAAGTTGCATTTTTGGCCCTGAATTTAGCGTAAAGATTATATCAAACGGTACTATGCAAATTTATTTCAGTTCACAAAATCCAACAAAGTGGCAGATTCGATAGAGATGTTGAAGAATGAGAGTTTGCATACCTTCTCAGGGAACTGAGAGATATTAGGCCTTCTTGGTGAGCGAGACACAAGGGGAACTTGCCTGTGGGAGAGGCATATGATGAAAAATAGAGGGTGGGTAGCATTTGTATTGAAAATCTGGAGGAAGAAGAGAAAGAAGTAATGGAAAGCAGTCTGACGCCACGAAACAACACTGTAGATTTTGTATCGGTTGTGTCTACTTTCAGAGCTGAGTTGTAGGTTTCTTTTTCAGGGTAGAGAGAAGCTTGGAAGGTGGAAGAAGTTCATTAGCCAATCACCACTGTGAAAGAGAATTCTGTTTGTTCCGTGAATCGAAGAATGGGGAAGCCTACTCATCCGTCTAGCATGAGTCCCCTCTCACATACAGGTGGGGTCCGTTCCAGTGGGCCTTACCTGTATGTGAGAGTGTGGCTGAGGTGTGTCACACCTGATGTGCCTCTAGCATTTTTGTTTCCAACACATCGCACTTCCGATCGGGACCGGTTGGTTTTACCAAGAAAGGCATGAGGAGTCTTTTGGGGTTTTGTTTTGAACTACTACTTGGTATCTTACTGCTGTATTTCTGTTTTGTTCGCCTAAGGGCTACTGTTGTATTGGGTTGAAGGATATTCCCTTGCTCTTTGGTTGGTTATAAAACAGAAGTTTCTAAAAACTATTACCTATAACTTGTAACAATGGGAAAGGGTGGAGATTAAAGGATACAAATTGGATACCATGTGGCAGTACCTAGCACACATTCGAACCGTCCAAACGTGTTTTGGACGGTCTAGATTCGAACACTCTTTCACCCCCTCAACCGACCACTCTCTTCTCTTTCTCTCTAAAATTTTGCCCGTCCAAAATACGTTTGGATGGCTCGGATGTGCACTCGCTCGGTACCATGTGGACTATACTCTCTTTGCGCCCAAAAACTTCTCCTAAACAAGTATTCCCTCCATCCTCATTCTTTAGTCCCAATTAGCACTTTTTTTCGTCCAAAAAAGATTGTCCCATTTCAAAATTAAATGGGTAAATATATAATGGATTTCCTCTTTTACCCTTTCATTTTTTAAATTCGTATAAGAAAAGGTAGTGATTGAAGGGTAAAATAAGAAAAATAAGTTTTTAAAAGTGTAATGATTGTGTTTTATTGTATAGTTGAAATTACTAAAAAGGACTAAAGAATGAGAACAAAGGGAGAAAAGAATGAGAACCGAAGGACAATGATACACCCATCGCACCGCACGCCGCCGGGGCCACTCCGGCCAACGGAAGGCCGATCCGAGCCGTCTAAAAATTCTAAAAAGAAAAACCGAGTGGGTCTACGTGGGAATCAACAACATCCGACGTGTGTAGGTGCTCGAACCAATCTTCTATTTTTTAACGGCTCAGATCATCTAATTTTTGGAAGTTCGGATCGAGCACCTACACACGTCGGATGCCATTGATTCCCGCTCAGGCCCACTCAGTTTTTTTTATAGAATTCTTGGACGGCTCGAATCGGCCGTCCGGTGACCGGAGTGGGCCCAGCGGCGTGCGGTGGGGAGGCCGCGGTGGGTGTATCATTTTCGAGAACTGAAAGGACCTCTAACTGCAAAAGTCCACGTGGCAACTGTTAACGAACCCATTCCTGTCCGTTCAAACCCGGCAAGCCTCGCCTCACTCCCCGCCCCCTCCTTTCTCTCTCTTCCTTCCAAGTTTCCAACCAATCTCTGTCTTTCCCTCTCTTTCTCTCTCTCCGGATCACACTTTTCACTCTCTCTCTCACACACGCGCGCGCGCACACACGCTTCTCTGATCTCTCTCGGCAGTTGTTGTAATGGTTTCGTGTCAACCCTCAACCCTCTGATCATTCTCTCTCTCTCTGCATTCCTGTGGAAGCCAAATCCAATCACGATGGAAGAAGTAGAAGGCGTCCTCGAAGAGGACGAAAGAAGAGCCCTGGCCTCGCTCGCCACCGACGCCGCTCCCCCACACCGCAAGGTCCACTCCTACAGCCACCAGCTCCGCACCAACACCGGCGGCCACTACAAACGCCACCACCAAATCCGCAAGCACAGCCTCGACGACGACGACCTCCGCCTGCCCTCCAACCTCGACCCCAACAACCACTTCTACGACTCCTCCGATGATGAATTCTACCACTCCTCCGCCGTGCGACAGAACTCCTCCGCTGACTGCCATCAACGCCTCGACCACAGCCTCTCCGTTGAGTTCCCGGACGATGTCCAGCTGCCGATGCCTGAGTTCGTCGCGGCCGGCGGTGGGACAGGGATCTTCAAGGCGCCTTCCCGGGCCGCGGTGCATCCCTCCCGGCCCTCGTGCCTCGAGCTGAGGCCGCATCCGCTGAGGGAGACACAGGCAAGCTACAAATGTTCTCTGTTTGGAACTTGGGGAAAGGAATAAAAAAAAATGGAAAGCACCAGGAAATAAGATGAAACTTGAATTCATTTTGTTATTTAATTGATCCTTTTAAGTTATTGCACTGCTATTTTTTCTGGTATAATTTTGTTTTTTTTATAAATTTTTTGTTTAGCTTTTCCTAAAAATGAAATCATTCGTCTTAATTATAGGAATCAGAAAAAAGAAAGCTAGGACAACACTGAATACAAAATGCCAAATATTCAAACTTTTTGTATTTTGGTAAATTTTCTTATTTTATTTTTGATCGTAATTCTTTATTTTTTAAACTCTCGTTGAGGCGAATGACTAATCAAAAAAGTTTAACCTGAATCTAATAAAAATTTCAGAAACGACGAAAATAATACCGGAACAATGATTTAGGAAGAACATTTACATGGTCTTATTTGTAAACGGCGGGAGTGAATTTTTATTTGGTTTTCTGAACAATTGGACAGTAGAATGAAAAGAAACATACAGGAAACCACACTTTTTGCCAATTTTCACATAGTGGTACTTGACTTCATAATGATTGCGGTTTTGATTTGGTAATTAGTTCTTTTTCTGCAAACAGTGAATCAATCTGTAGATCACAATATGATTGTTATTAGTAATTATTAGGCTTTTAATCGTAGATAAGCTTTAGTTTTTTTGAATATGTGATAAGCTTTAGTTCATAACCAAAGCAAACCAAACACAATCGAGTCTTAAATCTTAATCAATTTGGGCCGAGTTAATGAATCCGTCATCAGAATTGAGTTTTGTCGACAGCATAATGCTCCAGATATCCAAGAAAATTCAAACTTTTTTCATAAATTAAAAGAACTCGTCAAGATCTAATAAATTGTTGAAAAAAATTTAAATTTTTCTTGCAAAATTTGAAATATTTTTACGTTCTCGTTTTACAAACCGAACAAACCTTTTGAGATGGAGGTGGTAGGTTTTTTGAAATTGCAGCTTTCAAAGTCAATTTTTGTTTCCTTTTGTTTTTTTGGAGTATTTTCAGAAAAAAAAAAAAAAGTGTTTCTGTTTCTATGCTTGCCGAAACAACACTCCGAGCTCATATTTTGATCAATGGACTCAGGTTGGCAAGTTCTTGAGAACCATCGCCTGTACGGACAGTCAGCTTTGGGCGGGGCAAGAGTCGGGCATTAGGGTTTGGAGCTTGAGCGATGCGTATGAGCCGGGAATTGGGATGGGCGGCAGGGCCCGGAGAGGGGACGAGGACGCTGCGCCGTTTCAGGAATCAGGCAACACTTCCCCCACCATGTGTTTGGTTATTGACTCTGCTAGTAAATTGGTGTGGTCTGGCCACAAGGATGGTAAAATTAGGTCTTGGAAAATGGATCAGCCTTTGGATGATGAATCTGCTTTCAAGGAAGGGCTCTCTTGGCAGGCTCACCGAGGTCCCATTATCTCCATGGTGATAACTTCTCATGGTAAGTGTGTGCATCTCCACGTTAGGGAATGCCATTGTCGAAATTTGGCTTAGCCACTTCACAATTTCTTGGCAATGTCACTCTTAATCATTTCCAACGTTTTATAAGATGCATTGGTGATCAAAGATATTGGTGGCATGTGGCAAATCGAGTATTTGGGCAATGCCAAAATTGGCACAAGAAATGACAAGAACTTTGGATATCCTGCTTTGGTGAGCTATATCAAAATTTTGGGTGTGATGAATATAGCCCACTGCTGGAGTTGCCCTAAATCTGCTTCCCACGCCAATAGAGATGCATATGGAACGAATAT
Source organism: Rhododendron ferrugineum (assembly GCA_025642025.1). NCBI lineage: Eukaryota > Viridiplantae > Streptophyta > Magnoliopsida > Ericales > Ericaceae > Rhododendron > Rhododendron ferrugineum. Next base: position 494,213 of record JAOTQK010000024.1, read on the forward strand.
ACTTATGTCAAAGAAGGTATTGCATGAGTGTATGCAATAAGTATCCCTGGCTTTCATATGTCACTATACCAATAGAAATTTTGGTTAAAGAAGGAAGCTAAGTTTTTGAATTATTGTGTTCTTGTTTCACCTTCAGAGTTTATTGAGTGTTCAAGGGAGAATTGGTTTACATATTTGTTAACCACAAGGTAGTCATTGCTAACTCATTCGTTGAAATGTTAAGACATATATGTGTAGTTTTTGTACTTGGTTATAGTAATAGTTTTGGTACTTGGTATTAGTAACATCAAATATGTGGAACGAAAACTTAATATGGTGAACTGATCTTTCTAATGCATATTTTTGGTTGTTTTAGTGTTCAATGTTCCAACTAGCGCTTGTATCCCTTGAATTTTAAATGGTGGTATGAATATAGCATAGTATTCTTTGAAAAGCTTTTAGAAGCTGTTAGGTAGTGCGTAGTTGCTTTTAACTGTTGTTGCTTGGTTCCAGGTGACATATGGTCGGGATCGGAGGGCGGAGCTATAAAGATTTGGTCATGGGAGGCCATAGAAAAATCCCTCTCTCTCTCACCAGAGGAAAGACACATGGCTGCTTTACTTGTGGAGAGATCAGGCATTGACCTTAGAAGCCAAGTAACAGTCAACGGTGTCTGTAGTATATCTTCTTCTGATGTGAAGTGCTTGCTATCGGATAATGTCAGATCCAAAGTATGGGCAGCTGGGTCGCTATCCTTCTCATTGTGGTAGGTTGCACTTTCTAAAGTTGTCACACATTAATCTAGTGCTGGATTCATGTTGATGATGCAGCGACTTAGCAGTCTTGTTCCTTGTTTGGAGATTTTGCCAACCCTCAGCCTTTTAGGTTGCGGCCACAACTCTCCCCCTCATGTGGCAACTCCACGTTGAGAGAACAGGATCTTGACAACCTTTTACCAATCTTCTTTTATAATATACTTTTATTGAGTCAGCAATATGATATTTGTACTCCACTTTAAGTCATTCCCGCTCCCTTTTTTGTCTTTTATCCTCTCAACTCGGTCAGAGAGGCTAAAAGTGGCATAAATACTTTTAGCCTTGATTTTTGGTTTCTAGCTTGAAAATGTTGGAGGGAAGTAAAAAACCTTTCTTAATGCCTTGTTACTTTTGAAGGAAATTTCCTGTTTCATTTCTTATTGTTAGTTATTCTGATCGTGAACGCAGGGATGCTCGTACGAGGGAACTTCTAAAAGTATATAATCTAGATGGTCAGGCTGAGAATCGAGTTGACATGCCATCTGTTCAAGATCAAGCAGTTGAAGATGAGATGAATGTGAAGTTTGTTTCCAAATCAAAAAAGGAGAAATCCCAAAATAGCTTTCTGCAACGTTCCCGTAATGCTATAATGGGAGCTGCGGATGCTGTTCGGCGAGTTGCAACTAAGGGTGCAGGGGCTTTTGTGGATGACAATAAAAAAACAGAAGCACTAGTGCTAACCGCTGATGGAATGATATGGAGTGGATGTTCAAATGGCTTACTTGTGCAATGGGATGGAAATGGGAATCGCTTGCAAGATTTCCACTACCATCCCTATGCTGTTCAAAGCTTTTGCACTTTGGGGTCCCGAATATGGGTTGGTTATGTGAGTGGTATGGTTATGGTGCTGGATCTGGAGGGAAATATGGTTGCAGGTTGGATTGCTCACAGTAGTCCTGTCATAAAATTGGCAATAGGGAGAGAATACGTTTTTAGCTTGGCTACTCATGGTGGCATACGTGGATGGAACATCTCATCGCCTGGACCACTAGATAACATAATCCGGACAGATTTGGCTGGAAAAGAACTATTGTACACAAGAAAAGAAAATGCTAAACTATTAGTTGGGACATGGAATGTTGGTCAAGGAAGAGCCTCTCATGATGCTCTAATGGCATGGCTGGGTTCTGTCGTAGCTGATGTTGGGATTGTTGTTGTTGGGTTGCAAGAAGTGGAAATGGGTGCAGGCTTTTTGGCAATGTCTGCGGCAAAAGAAACTGTAAGGCCCTCTCCAACAGTTCTGCGTGTTGTCAGCAATCCCATAGTAGAGTTCCACTTATTTTATATCTCTAAATAGAAAATTTAAGGCTTTGAACTTGTTTTTGCACCTGGAGTTGGTGGATTTTTTCCCATGTAGATCTGCATGATTGTGTTGACTGGACTTTCTTCAAACTTTTGTAAACCAGCACAACAATCTTTTTTGCTTTCCTTTTTTCGTATAACCTAGAATACCTTTACTGATGCCTTGTTAGTACATCTTCCCTGCTATTAGAATCAAATTGCATAGTCGAACTACTCAACTCATAAAGCACTCTTTCCATTTTCACTTAATTGGTTTATGTTCACTGTATAAGAGGGGCTTCTGGAGTCCTAGGAGAAACTTCTTCATTTTCGGAAATCATTCCTAACTACAGAAAGTGACTTGCTAAGAAAGAATCACGTTTGCGTAACTGTTTTTGTATTATCAAATTTCTTCATTTTGGGAAATCAGTCCTGACTAAAGAAAGTAATCTGCTATGAAAGAATCACGCTTGCTTAGCTTTTTCTGACCATCATCACCTCTTTCATTGGTGTAGACTATAATTTGGAAAATCTCCCTCATAATGATAGCAGTAAGAAGTTTCTCCCAATTAATAGGGAAGAACCATCACTAAAGCAACAATTGAAGCTTTCAATGAGCTGTTGTTGTACACCCATTGTGGCTGTTGCAAATTGCTCTGGAATTGAACTGGAAGCATTGTGTCCCAATCCGTAAGGATTTGCTACACAAACTTTTTTTTTTCTTTTTGATCTGTCAAGGGCTATGTGTTCAGTTAATTTTAGCGAACTCATCCTTCTTTACCAACATTACTTGTGAATTTAGATCTTCCTCATCCCCTAGCATTTTCATTAACTATAACCTTATTCAACCATTTTAATTTGGTTAGGTTTTCCTTGTGTTATTTGATCTCCCTATCACAAGATCTAGTTGATGGTCTCCCTCCCTCCCTCTAGGATATTTGTTTTTCCTTCAGCTTTTATCCAAATTTTGTGATTGTTAATATCGCTAGTCTAATTTGTTCACTGGTTTCTGTGCCATTTGTAGGTAGGACTTGAAGGGAGTTCCGTCGGGCAATGGTGGCAGGACACAATAGGAAAGACCTTGGATGAAGGAACAACTTTTGAACGTGTGGGATCCAGACAGCTAGCAGCCTTGCTGATAGGCATCTGGTATGTTTTTATTGTTATAAGATCACTAGGTCACCTGGTTTCGTTTTTATTATGGGATCGTTACATGCAATAGCTCTCTCTAATCCTCTTGGGCTCTGTTTGGATGAATGTGCATTTCAAATTAAGGGATCTAGTATTTATCTCCCAAAAATTTAAGACGTTTGTTTTAGGAGAGTGGTGAAATTTTAGCAGAAGATGGATTAGCGGTAGAAAAGATGGATTTTATTGGGATCGTTCACAATAACTGTGATCCTTAGAATTAAGGATTCCATATAACTCCTGTTAAAATAGACCTTTACAAAACCCAGTACAAGTGTTGGTAAAAATAGAAGTGAACTATCAAATCTATTGTGCTACTCTCATTGAATAATTAGTGTCAAGCCCTTCATGATATCCATATCCATCCAAACGAAGCCTTAAAGTATATTTGGTAAGGAATCTTTTCCTCCCTAAAAAGTTTTCCTCAGGGCTTCTTCCTTTTCATTCTCTGTTCCTTATTTGTGGTTGATGTTCCTTGGCTAGGGTAAGAAAGACTCTTAGACCACATGTTGGGGACCTGGATGTTGCAGCTGTTGCTTGTGGCTTAGGTCGTGCAATTGGTAACAAGGTATGTCTTTCTTCATTGTGCTCATTTGTGACTCGAAGTTGATCTCCCGTGGCTTTGTTGCTGATGAAAATGAAAGAGCATGGCTTGGAAATTTCTCATGTCATTCCAGTTGCATCATTCTAGTAGCTATTATTTTCATGTCCACACAATCTCTTTTCTTGCCCCATTTTTTTCAAGTTCCTCGTCATCGTAAACTTCTTGTGTCATATCTGTGTCTCAAGTGTGTGCTTCTTGGATGAGATCCAAGGGCATAGAGCACGCTAACACCTACACGCATAAGACTTGAGGAGAATAAGGATACTCCTACAGTTTCAGGATTAGAATTGATGTAAGCCAGAAATGCTTCAAAACACTCCATCTAATTCTCAAGCAGAAAAACCAAAGTGCTACCAATGATGCAACTGGAATGACATGAGAAATTTCCGGTTACCACACAATGATAACATTCTATACTGGAAAAGAAGTGTGGATAGAAAGACAGCAATTTTGAATTTGTGTCATAAACAAGTGAGAGGTTTTCTAATTTAGAGGTCATTAACTGAAGAAAATTAGAAGGGGTTGTAAGCATTGCTGTGGTCTGCCTACCAGTTAGGGGGGAGGGG
>JAOTQK010000024.1:511527-528872 GCA_025642025.1 Rhododendron ferrugineum
ATTTTTGCAGGAGCCCTTGAAAAAATATTTTACATTTAATGATCGGCTCGGATCATTTGTGTGGGACCCGTAGTGGGTCCCACAAAAAATCTATGTACAAAATATGTACCAAATTTCTGTACCCATAGCATCTCTCCAATTAAGGAGTGGCCCTTTTTTCTTGTTTGCGTGGATCGGATACATTGGCCTAACAAGTAACAGCCACCGAATCACTGGTAAAGAATTACTAGTTTAATGAACCTGAACTTAATTTGCACCTTTTTAAATGAGAGCTTAGGCTTAGGGTTAGGCTGTGATCCTCCAACCTCCATTAATCTTCTAACTTACGTGAGCATCTGTTTGATGACATAACAAAACTAGGGACACCCTTAATTGGCATTTTAAAATTGCTTTAGCATAGACCCAAAAAAAAAAAAAAAATTGAGAATTAGGGTTGCAAATCTTGAGTTTTGCTTGGTTAAGAAACTAAATGCCTAATTGGAACGTGAAATAAAGAGAGGGTTATATTTGGTCAGTTTAGGTGTTAATTGGTTTCCAAGTTTATAAATCGTTGCCCAACCGATTTGGTTCAGTTTTTTCGGATTCAAAACCGCATGGCCCAATCAAAGGTAAGAAACCAATCATTAACGTTCGGTTAAGACGGTTTAAGCAGTATAATTGGTAATTTTTTCATTTTCTTACCCCGATTATAAAATGTCAGAAAAATCTTCTCATATTTGTATAGGTTCACAAAAGTCGCCCTAAAATTGGAAAGAGCATTAAAAGAACGTAACAAATTCTTTTTTCAAAGTCGATCCTTATTTAAGTTAATTGATTTTGGCACTCAACTTTTTGATAAGCACACTCCAATATATGTCTTCTAATGTTCAAAATATACATGACAAAAACACTAAAAAATAAATACATTAAAGTGTAGTTATCAAAAAATGAAGTGCAAAAATCATCGCCCTTATTTATTTGTATACAATCGTAAAGTTTGTTTCTTCTGGCGTCACTGCATCAGTACTCAAGTTTTGAAAGAGGGAGTTTTTTTTTTTTTGAACATAAAGAGGGAGTTTTATTCATGACCATATTTATTTCGATGTAAAAAGTAGAGTGCACATGTGTAACATGTTTGAAATGGTGGTGATTTTTAGTAAACACGTTTGACTGGGAGTCATATAAGCCACTTTAATTATACTTGGAGGTTTTTTTTTATTATTTTTTTTAAACTCAATATATGTTTAGCCTACTTCTAAAGAGATATGAGGGTACCGTTAAGCGGCATACGAGTGGGGCAAGCACAAAGAACATCAACCACCACACCAAACACTCGCGCTCTTAGCAAGAATCGAACTCTCACATTTCATGTAAAAAATGTGAGGAAGTGTCTTTGGGTTACAAGTCGGTCGGCTACTTGGAGTTGTTTTCACACGAAAAGGAAAATTGATTTTTTGAAACTTCAATTATATTATATTATATATTATATATATAACTGGGCACATACCTAAAAAGGTAACCACAGCGACAATGACCTGCACCAAACTTTAGAATATGCATCATGCATGACATAGTCCATAGCCGGCCAATGATTTTGGAATTTTGTTATAGGTTTTTTTTTGGATCCAGAAAAGAGTCAAAATTGTCAAATATAACACGTATAAGCAGATTATAAAGTTGTTATATAATCAGGTCATTCATTTTGACCAGAGGTTGAGTCTCAATTATTGTCACTCTCTTACGTTTTTTCCCAGCTTCAATTTTTGTTCCTATTGGATTAGATTTCCTACGTACCCGTCCGATTCGTTTTGACGATAGGATTCTAAAAATCATGATCCAAAGTTAAACAAAATTCCCTAAACACAAAGGTGATCATTGAATACAATTTGAGTTTACATTTTTCTCTGTTTTGGACTTTTTCTTCAACTCCATTTCGATCATAGTTTCACACTTTTATTACTATTATTCTTGCAGAGACGATATGAAATAATAAACTATTTAAAAAAATTGATAACATTTAAAATGTACCGCAAAAATAAATCACTTGGTGTAGTCCAAACTTGGTAAATAGAGACAGTGTGGTCAAGGAATGTGCGCGAGTCATTTTCACCGGGTTAAGGGATAAACTCTGAACTCTCCCTTACTTGCTAGGTTAGATATTTTTGACCTGCAACGCCTCAACACCAACAGGTTAGTTGATCTTTTCAGTGGTGAAGGGGAAAAAAAACTCAAAACTAATTTAGCAAAATAAATAAATGAGAACACAAGATTAACAAGAGTTATAAATTAGAAAAAGAGCAACGAACTACCCTCTAGACTAGACTATAAGGTATGAGAGAGTAAGTTTAACAACAAAATCAGACCAGATTCTCAAAGTTCAATGGCTGTGCGTGTGGTGTTTTTTAACACAAATGTATAGCGGTTTGGAATCGTTGGACGGGGTTCATGACGGGTTGAAAAGATTTAATCCGTACTAAACCCAACCTGCAACTACGTAGAGCTCATCATTTGCCTAACCCAACTTGTTCATTCTCCCCGATTGTGAATGTCGATGGGGTCAGCTCGGGTTGAGTCGGTTTTTTGGCTGGTTGACGGATTTTTCACACACCCATAATTGGCCCTCTGTACTAGAGGACGAGAATAATCTAGAGAACGCACGGTCACTCCAGTCTCCAGATAGTTGGTGGGGGATTTGGGCCTATAAATTAGTCGAAGGGCCCGGGCTCGATACATTTGTGGACTATGGAGAACTGGGCTTAGGCTGTTGGGCTAAATATGATCGAACTCCATTTGAGGGCCGAGTAGTGGGCTCTGGAAACCCAAGGCTAGTACTATAAGGCTAGCAGCCAAAAACTATAGACAAAGCGTTTGTTTGGTTGTCAGTTAGATAATTTTTTGTTTTCGTTGTCAGTTTTGAGATAATTTTTTTTATAAGTTTGCATATTTTTTTTCATTTTTATTAATTTTTTAATATTTTAACAAATTTTTTTAATTTTTGAATAGAGGTATGCTATATACATTAAAAAAGTAAAAATTTGATAAAAATTCACTAAAGAAGAAAAAACACTGATGACAAAACAGTCAAAATTTTTGAAGAAAATATTTTTGAAAGGCTCGCCAAACAAGGTTAAAATGAGCGAAACAAGAAAGGAGATAATATGAATGAAATATGTGAAGGAAAACTTTCAACCAATTTAAACTTGGAGTTAGGCCAATATGATTGTGTGGTGGAGAAGAGGCCTGAGACACCACCCGAGGCACTGAATTATTTTTCAAGCGACTCTAATGCTATTTTTGGAAGAAGGGAGAAGAAAGGAAAAATGGAGGAACAAAAAGTAGGAGAAAATTATGGAAAAGGTAAAAGGGAAATTAGAGAAAAAGCTACAACTTATTTACGAAATTTTTCCCAACACTCTCTGTAGGAACAAACATGGCAAGGATTTTTATTCATTTCCTTTCACAAATTCCAAACAGAACCTAAGCACAAGGATAACGAAACTCCAAGGATACAGCAAAATCAATCAATTACTTTTAAAATAAGAGTGACATTTACCCAATGTACCCATTTTTCATTCAAAATACAAAATACTGAATTGAATGAAAAATGACGACCACATCACGATATGTCAATACGAGTCAGATTGAGATTGATCTGGCCATAGTAAAGAGAATTTGCCCGAAAATTAAGGGCAAAAAGCTTCATGCATTTCGTCAGACATAGCTAGCTCCATGCATCCATGATCCAATCAAGCATTAGTCCCACATTTTTCAATTACTGTTAGTATATCTCTTCTTTTTTTGCCAAATCACATTCTTCAATTATATCTGCAACAATCAATCAAGAATAGAAAGGTATCTGAAGCAAGCAAGATCACTAGCTTTTGGAATCTGATCTGATGCTAAGTCGAAGATTAAGAATCTAATGCCAAGTTGAACAAGAATGGAAAGGTATCTGAAGCAAGGAAGCGTGAGGTACCCGAGATTCCAAAAACCGAAGATCAAGAAAACTCATGAGAGATAGAGAAGAAGAAAACCAAACAGCAAGTTTGCCACGTCTCAAACTCTCTCTCTCTCTATTGCCACGTCTCAAACTCTCTCTCTCTACTCCCGGACTCATCATCACACAGAGATCTCACAAGGTACGTCTATCCCCTCTGACCCCTCATGACAAATTTTCCCAATCCTTTTGGCCCGATCAAGAGTTTCCTGTTTTTGTTAGAAGTGACTTTGTTAGTTCGTTTTCACATATTTTTTAGCGCAGTGATAATGCCAAAACTGTTTTTTTGGTGTCAAAACTCCAATGCATAAAATTTTTGTACATTGCACATGGTACAAACTTTTTGTGCACTAGAGTTTTGGCACCAATAAAAACAATTTTGGCACCAACAAAAATAGTTTTGGCATTATCATTTTCTTTTTTTATCGGCAAAAATAAATTTTATTAAAAAACGGAGAAAAGAGGAAGGAGATCCAACAAAGAGTTGGATGTTACATCGTTAGGACAAACCCCAGAACATCCAAAGGTCTGCAAGGGTCCAAAATTAGATAAAAGATAAAGCCCAACCCTATATCCAAAATTTACAATGAAAGCCCAAAACACCCAAATCCGGTCCAACCCTTGGACCGGTCCACCCAAACCAACCCTCAAACCCTAACCACCTTCAACATCTACCGCCGCACAAAACACCGGAGCCCAGCCTCGCTGTTAAGCCGAGCCGGCCTCTCCCAAATTTAGAGACCGACAGGAAACCGACCTACGAAAATGAATACAGAAGCCAATCAGGGCAAATAGAAACACACCACCACCAACATCAGGCCCCAGCAATCCCCCATGTCTTCCTTCAATCAAGGGCTTTATCAACTTCATTGTGTCTCTGTAGAGTTGAGAAATGGAATTAATTCTTGATGTTTAGGAATTTTTTTTTTAACATTCAAATCTTCAAAACAAAGGAACTAAATCTTGGGTTGAGTCCTATGTCACAACACAACATAACATAACATAACATATAGGATTGGGAGTACTACAACATTCTGTTGTAAACCGTCACGCTTAATCTTTAATGGGTATGTTGACTTTATTTGTTGATGATACGTTACACTACTCATCCGACCGAAATATTGTCTTCCCAATTGTTTTAGAAGTTGTTTATACTATGTGAAAAATAGTATTTTATTAATATATGGTATCTTTTTATAGCAATGGCTAACAGAAAGGATTGTATCATCATTTTAGTACTATTTAATGGCTATTTCTTCCTTTGATTTATTCAAATCATTATCATTTAGTTTGTTAACCTATTGAATTAACCTTGTATTGTTCGATTGGAAAAGAAACAAATAACTGGGTAAATTGATAAATTAATATTCTTACGAATAATGAATGACAAATATTCCTGCTGGATTCCTACTTTTAGTTTTCCATTGCTAGAATGAAATTCAAATTCTAGATAATATGGTACGTACGAAACAAATATTTGGTTCATTCATTGTCATGTTAATATTGCACTTTTGTTTTTGTTATGAGATCCATGTTTATACATTGGTTTCTTTTTTGGATTGCGTGACCGCTTGGGTGTTCTCAGTTGAGGATTGATAATTGTAATATGTGAAGACTACTATGAAATTCGCAGGTGGACCGATGCTTTTGAGTTTTTTTAATTTTTTCTTTTTTCTCTTGTATAATTTTGAGGGCCTGTTGTGCTAACTGCATTCAAATTTCCTAATCTCTCCATGGAAATAGTTATTCTGTCTCTTTATCTTTTATCTCACAGAGCGAAAAAGTTAGCCAGAAATTGAACTAACCATCATGTAGCAAGTCACTATACCACACACAGGCGACATTGTGGTGGTATGTCTATTTTCCCCTCTCTTTTTATGCCTAATTTCTTTGCATTTGAGAGAAGTTTATGATAGTAGAGATCATGTGGGGTTAAGTTTGCTACACTACAAGCGTGACACACATTAGCACACTTCAATCGGTGATCCAATTAAATTGTAGTTTAAATGGCTAATCGTAGAAAGAAAATAGTAGCTTATTATCAAGAAAACCGTAGAGTAGTTAGTTTTTTTTTTTTTTTTTTTGAAAAGCCAAGTATTATAACCAACCAAAAGAAGAGATACAAAGGAGCAAGGGGATGAGTCGGATGACCTTGAAACACCAGCCAAAAAAAAACAAACAAAACCGCCCTAACACTTAGGAAACATAAACTCAAAACAAGCAAATTTACATGGCCTAAACACAAAACTAGGCACTCTCCAAGACTCCAAAACCCCAACATTAGCTTTCGACTTATCCTAATTCTGCCACCCACAGCGGCATCACTCGCCGGCATGCCCTCACACTATCAATAATATGCTCGTAAACCACCTGCCAAACCACACCTTTCTGTCTAAAGATCCTACTATTCCTTTCTCCCCAAAGGTGATAGATGGATGCAAGAAATACCAGTTTAAAAACCGTGCAACATATAAACTTCCTTTTACAGAAATTAATACCCCATGAGATTTCCTACTTCAAGGGGGGAGGGAGCCTCCTTCTTCTGCACTTCAATAACACTTGTTGCCAAATAGCAACAGAAAAGGGGCACATAAAGAATAGATGGTCATGGGATTCCTTAATAGCACCACACAGAACACACAGCTCTTGTGAGAAAGAAATCCTCAAGAGCCCTGTCTGTCCCTTGTAGCCAATTTTCCATGAAACAAAGCCATTGAATCACTGCCCACCTAGGGATATAGTGCTTGAACCATACCAACACATGCTAGATAACTTCAACCCTTGGAGACCTCAACGCATCCCAAGAAGACCTAGAGAAATATTCTCCATTCTGGGTTAGAATCCAAACTACCCTATCCTCCCTCTCAACATGAGGAAGCAAATCAGCTGGGGCGTGCTCAATGATCTCCTGGGTTATACGATTCCTAGGTCTTGGCCACCTCCAATTGTTATGAACAATGATAGAACTTACCTTAGCTGCAAGAGACCTTCCAAGATTACAAACAACTCTGTCACCATACTTGGCATAAAGAGGCCCCAATGGGTGCCAGTTGTCCAACTAGAGGAAAGAAGAATCACCATTTCCAAAAATATGTCGAATAAAAGGAAAAGCCACCGGGACCCATAATCTTTCTAAGAGCAGTCAACAGGGACCTCTATGTTCAATAAGCACTGTGCCTTAATCATAAAACTATGAATCCATCTAACCCACAGAGTATCTGCCTTCATGCTAAGAGCCCATAGATGCATAAGCATAGTGGCTCTATTCCAATCTTTTAGCGGCTTAAAGCCAAGGCCACCTTCAACTTTAGGACAGCACATTGATTTCCAACTGACCCTGGCACCACTGTCTTCACTTCAACTCCTTTCCAGAAAGAAGATCTAATAACATACTCAACTTCCTTAAGGAGTTGCTGGGAAAAAAAATTAAAAGTGGAGCACCAAAAGCGTTGAACGCCATATTAGAACATAGCTAACCAGTTGATATCTACCATATGAGAGTTGCTTGTTTGCCTATGAAGAGATCCTAGCCACGATCCTTGCTTCAAGGACCACACAATGTCACAATCACTATATCTCAACCTAGCAAGAGATTAAATGGACACCTAGGTACTTAACAGAAAGAGAAGCTTCAGGAATAGCCAAAATACTCCTAGGAACCCCCTCCCTTTCTTCAGAAACAAGAGCAAAAAAGATAGCACTTTTTGGAGATTAGGTTGAAGCCCAGAGAAACAATAAAAACTCAGACAAAGAACTAGCCACCAATCTAAAGGGACTGAGCCTCTGCCCCACACAAGATAAACAGATCATCAGCAAAAATGAGGTAGGAAAGACTGAGACTGCTACACCTTGGGTGGAAGATAAAGCCATCATCTTCACTCTTTTTCTGGAAAAGAGCAGTGAAAGCCTCCATAAAAAATAAAAACAGGTAAGGGGACAGAGGGCCCTCTTTCCTTAAACCCCTCTTCCCATAGATATAACCCTTGAGTTCTCCATTGATGAGCACAGCAAATCTCGGAGAGGTGATACAAGTCTTCACCATTGAATAAACAGGTCAGGAAGCTAAACAACATGCATAACATCTAGAAGAAAAGCCCAATCAATTGAATCATAAGCTTTCATTAAATCAAGCTTAATGGCACATCTGGGAATGCCATCATTCTTATGATAACCTCTCACTAACTCCTGCATAAGGAGAATATTGTCCTTAATAGATCTTCCTTTTGACAAAGGTAGATTGGTTCGAGCTAATAATCAGGGGTAGAACTGTTGAACAGTTTGGAGCCTATTAGCCAAGATCTTGGTAAGACATTTGTACACAATGTTGCAACATGCAATAGGCCTAAAGTCCTGAATAATAACAGGAGAGGCAATCTCGCGAACAAGGGTAATAGCTGTTGCATTCCAAGCCACAGGCAATTGACCACTACAGGAAAAATACCTAATAGCCTCCATAAGTTAGGCCCAACTATATCCCAGTTCATCTTGAAGAAAGCAGAATTAAAACCATCTTGACTAGGAGCCTTATCATTCTTAATAGACTTCAAGGCAGCCACAACTTCTATATCACGCACTGGAGCAATTAAGGCTTCCCTCATATCCATAGGAACTACTTTAGAAATCGCACGGGCCAAGGCATCCATAGCTTCAACCCTGGAAGCAAACTCAGAACCCAAAAGCTTTGTATAATAACCTAGAATTTCCTTCTGCACCTCTATATAGGATAATCCAATCTCAAACCATCAGCATTCTCCTGACTTAAAATAGTGTTTCTCATTCTATTAGCAACCATTCTATGGTGAAATTTTTTGGTATTTTGGTCTCCCAAAGCAAGCCAAGATACTCTAGACTAGAATAGTTAGTTATAAGTTATAACTAGCTAAGAGATAAGTACAGAATTATCACAATGATGCTATCTCCGGGTTGGCACACTTCAATGTATACAGTCAATCTAGCTACTGTAGAGAGCTACAAGATGGATCTGCATTCTAGGGTTTTCAAATCCGAAACAATCTCTGAGTAATTTCATTGTGAACTGTGCCTCTATTTCTACTATTTTACTTGATATTACTAATGGAGAAGTTAGGGAGGATTGTGAGTTCTACTAGCTGTGATTCTCAACTTTTTTTGATTTTCGTTGATGTTTAGAGTGCTGCTTTATCCTCAATTAAACCTTGTTATATTTGTTTCCATGCGTACCTTATACTGCTTAAATATTTATAGGTTGTTCTGCTTAATGAGATGCAGTGTGTTTACTGTAGCTTGGTTTCATTTCATTTCAAAACTACTTACCAACATTAAGAGGGGGGCCTGCCGATAGAGGGTATATAGTTTCATCAAAAGAAAACTTTTGGAAACTTGTTTTCTCCTCGAATTGAACTCAGACCTATACCTATATTGAAAAACCTTTATCGATTTTAAACGAGTTTGGATGTGGGCCTATGTTGCATGCCTTTAGAAAAATTAGTTCTACAAGCTGCACGACAAGGTTCTACTTGTCTGTATGATCATAGTGAAGTGAATGGACATATATATATTAAGTAACTTAAGGAATTTTTGTCCACCATACAAATTGAATTGTAAATTTACGACGCTAATTAATATGGCCCTGCATAGATCTAGAGGTTACAAGCCACCCCTAAATGAATGGCCTAAGTTGCTCGCTTTGCGCGCAATCTACTGGCTGGTAATTTATGAAGCACGGCCCTAAGACTAATTGAAATTCACGGTATCACGTAAGGATGCGATCTTTTTTTAACATTATGTAGTCAGGTTTATAAACCATTCTAGTGTAATAAACATTTCTAATACTTTGTTTAAGAAAAAAATAATTTTTGTTCCTGTTTTTGTTTACTATTTCAGTTGGCACTAAACATGCCTTTTGTCTCTCTTTATCTTGGTTTTGGCATTGAACAAAGACTAGTTTATCATTTCTTGGAACAAAAAAACTGAAACACTACCAAACAGAGTCCTAATTATGTGTAATTTCCAACTCATTTCATAGTCTCTAAATCCAACTTATTTGAAGTTCCCCCTTAGTTTTGTTATTGTATAAATTCACAGTTACAGATATGCATGCAAGATTTTTGTGAGCCATTGCCAAACAAAAAAATTGCCATTATTTAAGGTCTTCAATTTCTCCTTGAAGAAAACCCAACTTTAGGCAGTCCATCTAAAGGTGAACTCCTCTCTTAATATGGCTTTAGCTATACTCCAGCAAGAATTTTGGTCACATATGTTAATTTTGGTTGTTTATCCTTGTTGACTAGTGTGAGAGAAGCAAGGAACACAATTGTTGAGGATGGTTGACGCTGTCGTCTCCTTCGTTGTGGATAGACTTGGTGACCTTCTCATCGAACAAGTTATTTTTTTACGAGGAGTGAAAGATGACGTTGAATCGTTGAGAGGCCAATTGGAGTATATGTTGTGTTTCTTGAAAGATGCAGAAGAAAAGCAAGATATCGACAATCGGATGCGCAAGTGGATATCCGATATTAGAGATGTTGCTTATGAGGCCGAGGATATTATTGACAGCTTCATCCTCAAAGTAGAAGCAGGGACTCCAAAGAAGATGGGGTTGAAAGAATGCTTTGAGAAGTATTTTTGCATTTGCAGCAAACATTCAAGCCTCATCCAACAAGCAAATCTCTGTCGTATAGGATGGGAAATAAAGACATTGAAGACCAAGCTCAATCAGATCCAACAAAATCAAGTAACTTTCGGGATAAGAAAAATTGACGATGTAGGAGAAGGATCAGATCGCGTGAATACGGTAGATAATTGGCTACGAAAAGAACGCCCATATAAAGACCATGAGTACGTTGTAGGATTCAAGGAGGATGCTGACAAATTGATGTTTGAACTTGAGAAGGAAGTGGAAGATCGGTATGTGATCTCAGTCGTGGGAACCGGAGGCTTGGGTAAGACAACTATAGCTCGAAAGCTTTACAACACTCTTAGTCCTACAAACAAATTTCACTGTTATGCTTGGGTTTCTGTGTCCACTAATTACAAAATCCAAGATCTTCTCCGATCAATAATAAAATCTTTCAAAAGGCCGAACACCAAAGAGGAATTAGAGTTTCTAGAGAAGATGAAAGAAGAAGATTTGGAGCCTCATTTACGTGAAACCTTGAAAGGACATCGATATTTGGTGGTGCTTGACGATGTATGGGACGTAAATGCTTGGCGAAGCTTGAGTAGAGCATTTCCAGATGAGAAAAATGGAAGCAGAGTAATCATGACAACCCGAAACAAAGTTGTTGCCGAGCCTAGCGATGAGAGAACATATGTCCATGAGCTCCCATTTCTGAAGGACGAAGAAAGTTTGGAATTGTTTTGTAGTAAAGCATTTCCTCACTACGACGAGGTTGGAAATCAAAAAAGTCGTTGCCCTCCAGGCTTGGAGAGTTTGGCTAAAGAGATGGCCAGCAAGTGTCATGGCTTACCCCTAGCCATAGTTGTATTTGGTGGGCTACTGCGAGGAAAAGATCCTGACCAGTGGCCCAAGTTCGCAGAGCACATGTGGCGCCATGTAAGGGATCATGACTCGCGTCGTGTTCAACATATATTGGCTTCAAGTTTCAACGATTTGCCCCATCGCTTGAAGTCATGCTTTCTTTACTTGGGTTTGTTTCCAGAAGACTTTGAAATTGATGCAAAGAAACTCTGTCGGTTGTGGGTGGCAGAGGGTTTCATAAAACCAGGCGAAGAATCTTTTGAGGAGGCGGCAGAGGAGTATTTGAGAGAGCTAATTGACAGGAGTTTGATTCAGGTAGTCAAAAGAAATTGGAGGAGAATCATAACATGTCGAGTGCATGATCTGCTCCGTGATTTTGCAATCGAAAAGTCGAAGGAGCTAAATTTTCTTCATATCTATGAAGGAACAGTTGCTCCCAACAGTCGAAGACTAGCCTACTATCGTGGATTTGAGAGGTTTGTTTCGTTGGACCAATCAGATATACGTCTACGAACCCTCTTGTTTTTCAATTTAGCAAATGAAGACCCGAAAATAGCACAGCTACAATCCTTATGCATGCAGTTGAGATTGCTGAGAGTGCTAGATCTTGAGGATGATCGATCCAATCGTCACCAACCGAAGGAGAATAAAAGACTGCCGGATGAAATCGGGAAATTGATTCACTTGAGGTACCTGGGGTTAACAAATATGAATGCACTCTCACAGTTCATAGGTAACTTGAATGCACTGCAAACCTTGGAATTGAATATAAATGATTTCGAAGATCCAATTCAATTACCTAATGAGATATGCAAAGCAAAGCAGCTGAGACATTTAATTGGACGTTTCAAGTGGCCGTTTCGAGTGGACAATATGACAAATCTTCAAACTCTCACAAAGGTGGTTGTTGAGGATCAGATGGAATTTAACCCAATGGATTTGATCAATCTTCGCGAGCTTACCATAAAATATGTCGGAGAGGGCAACAGTGGATTTTCACTAGATTGTATCGGTGGATTAACAAACCTCGAAACCTTGGAGGTAACTGGGAAAGAGAGTTCCGAGGTCGACTTGCAGCCGCTCTGTCGCTGCCAACACCTCCTCCAATTGAGGTTGGTTGGCTACGGGCGGGTACCATGGAAGCTGCCAACAGAGGTGCTTCCAAATCTCAGGTACCTCTACTTAATTGCATGGGGCCTTAGTGAAGATCCTATGCCAGTGTTGGAGAAGCTTCCAAAATTGACAATTCTCTTGTTGACTGGTACACGTGGAAGGATGGTTTGCACCGCTGGAGGATTCCCTCAACTCGAGATCCTACAACTTCAGAGTATTTACCTGAGGGAGATCCAAGCGGAAGGAGGAGGAATGCCTGTGCTTAAGGGTTTGTTGATAGACGCCCAAGGTGAGTTTTGGATGCCAGATAGACTACGCTCCATCCCTAGACCGGACCCCCCTTTGGATTGGGAAGAGTGGGCTTACTAATTAAGTATTGAAGCTTTGAATAATGTTAATTTGTTTGTTTGAACAAGCTAATAAGTCTGCTTAAATTAATTAGTTTGCGTTTTCTTTCATTTGATAAGTAAGCTGATGAAGCTTTTCATTTCTCTATGTACGTACGAAACATGTGTTGTATTCTCGATCGGTCTCTTTCCTTTCCTTGCTATAAATTAATAAAGGACATGTGTGATTTTTTGTTTTCGATCACCAAAAAATTATCATAATATGTTTTTCTTTTTTAATTAGTTACAATTACCATTAATGCTTAATTGTCTTTTTCATTTTGGGATTAATAATGTTTGTTCTTTTCAGTTTCTTTCATTTGATAAGCTGATGAAGCTTTTTATTTGTGCTGCCCTCTTAATTGGTCTTCTTCTTCTTCTTCTTCCTTTTTTTGGAGCGAGTACCCCCTGGTTTATTGTTACTACTACGTATTTTTCGCCAAAGAAGTATCATTATGCTTTTTTTTTTTCAATTATTGTTACTACTACGTATGTATTTTCGCAATACTCGTGGGAAGGGGATACAAGGATGAGAAATATGCATGAACAGGGTTGACCAAAGGTTTTAAAAAATTTATGCGCTAATTTAAAGATCTCAATTATACGTCTTTTAATCGGTGCAAAAATCTTCAAAACCCATTCAATATATGGCTTATTTTGCATGGCAATTTTATGCTACGCGAACCCCCCAAATTAAACTCACATACTCTACTTTTTGCATCGAGAAACAAAACAAAATGGAAACTATTACAATGGGCTAAAAAAAAGTAAAGGAGACGCGTAATTGTGATTTAAAATCATGTTGATCGGTTACCAATTAGTATGTGCAAGGTGTACAAAAAAACAAATCAAATTGATGTTATGCACACACTGGATAAGAATAACAAAAATTCAGTTTTGATTTGGTATTTTTACTCCGATCACATACTAATCAGTATCCGGTTAACATGATTGTAATTAAACTACAATTATGAGTTCCCACGAGGTCTACATTATGGACGAAACATATCATTGAACTAGGTCAGGTAAGTCGCCCAAAAAAACACAATTGCATCCGTCTTGGCAATTGCCAAGAAGCCGTTTCCAAAACTAAGTTCACCTGTATAGCTTAGATTTGTTCACAATTACATTTCTCTCAAATACATTTCTCTTTTTTGCTATAGTATTTCCAATACAAATTTTTAACCTTAAATACCACGTAGAAGGTTTTATTATGTTTCAAAATGTTTTGGGCCTAAGGTTAACTTTTTCAATAGAAAATAATGTGAACTGTTATAAAATGAAGTATGGTTGTAAATTGCCTAAGATGTATGAACTATGGAGAGAAGGGTGTAGATATACCACGGACAATATACTTTGGCGATCATCTTTTTTTTTAAACGGCAAAAAAGGAATTTTATTAATCACGATAATGAAGTACATCATGTTAAAGGGCAAGAGAAGATAACATCACAACGTGTGACCATGAGTAACATCCCAATTAGGTTGACACTCTACCCCACGGCAATCATATGTTATTCAAGCCCAAGGATTGACAAAAAATCAACCCAAAATGAATACAAGATAAACACCAAGAGAGCTTTCAGGGTAAGAAGCAGGAGCTTCACCATTAGGCTCAATCCCAACCAACAGCGCAAGACTTCCTTTATCCCCTACCAGTTGAAGGGAAGGCCCAGGTCCAGAAATGGCCTAAAACCGACAGGACAGAAAAGAGTAGAATCCTCAGAATTCGACCATTGCATTAAAATGAGTCACCATGATAATGGTAGCATTAGATTTCTAATTCAGCAAGAGTACATGGTTGCGCTCCGACATCTGGCCTTCTTTTTAGAACTCCTTAATACCTCTTGCTATCCCAACTGTGATTACATATCTCAGAGGCCAATTCAAAGTAGCTAGGCCTTTTGTATCCCACTTCCATTGGATGAAACCAGTCATATAGGCTACCATTTGCCTTGTAAACTAGATGCTTCTCTTCCTTTTCTTTGCAGAATCCCACTAGGGATACAAAAGTTCTGTGTCTTAACCGGCCGTTAATCATTATTTCGCACATAAACTTTTGCTCGATGTGGGGGAAATCTCGAAACCTCTTTACAGCGAGGAAATTACAGTTCCCAATGGCTGCTTTGTACAAAGTTGCAAATTTCATTGATTAATGCATAAATCGGAGAACAGAAGGGGAACTACATGATCCAAGAGAGAAGCAAGAGAAGAGTATTCCTTCAAAAATTCCTTGATGTTTGTTCTGCTTCAAAGGTACAAACCAAACCAGCCGCATCTTTCACACATCTAATGCATATTTTCAGTGTCCGGAGAAGCTAATTTCTTTTGCTAATTGATTAATGCATAAATCGGAGACAGATTAAAGTGGATACCGTACTTATTGAGAGTGATATGGAAGCAAATGCATTACTGGACCTCATTCCCATCCTCAACATAACAAAGCTGGTGTTGGGCACCACCAACTCCAGTCTAAGGTACCGAAACTTCCACCATATATATATATACAAAAGTCCCTCTCCCGTAAGGACCATCTCATTTTAATAAAATGCGGACCTCCCATTTTCCGATTGAATTTTGATGATCCGAGACGCTCAATGTGTTCAGAATGTGATTTTAAGGGTTCTCACGAGAAATCAGCAATAAAAAAAAAAACGATCAGGAAGGGTTTCATCTGAGCAGTTTTTGTTTGTTTTTCATATGACCAGGATGAATAACTCCTCATTCTTCATTGTTATCTTATAATCCACGTACACTTTGTGAATCCCGATGGAGCTTTATTAATCTAGATCAAAAAACTTGTGTATAAGCATTCGATACGTAGTTACCTTGGATATACAGTCCATTCCGATGCTCATATATGTTCAAACAAACAAATTAATGAGTCTTGAATCCTAGTAGTACAAAACTACAAACATATATATTATTATCCAAAACAAAGTTTGAATTTCCAATATGCCCACTTCCGTTTTCTGTCTTGCTCTATTTTATCACTGTCAGTGGGTGATGCAGGAAATTGAGGTCCAGGAGAGGGAATGAGATAAGCAGGTGAGGTACTTCAGAATGCACCAGAATTCTGTGAGGTCAAGATAATATGTGAAGGAAAGGAAGTTGAGGTTGGCTCTATGTCTGAACCACCCTCTACCCATGGCAGTTCTGATAGTCCCAAAGCTGCACACACACAGGAGAATCAGAGAAATGATTCCTTTGGCTGCACTTGCTTTAAAATGAAAGTTATAGCTTGAGAAAGAGAAGAATAGACGTCACCAGTGATGCCAACAGTGGGAATTACTCAGTTGGGAGAGCATCAGGCTGAAGATCGGAAGGTCGCATGTTTGATCCGGGCTCACCGCGATTTATCTTCAAACTTGTGTAGTGTCATTCATTTGTAATCTGAAACCACAGCCACATCCTTTGTTTTCCTCCATTTCTCCTGGCCGATCTATCATGTATACACTATCGGCGGTCATACAAGCTTTGAAACTAGGCAATATGATCCTCCCTCGAATACACAAACAGAAGAAGTAACTTCTTTCAAAAGAAGTAATAGTGATATACCCAGTTCCAACATGCGTAACCTGATGATTCTGAGGGCACATCATGTCGCCAAACGTTTATATATAAAGCTTTTGTCTCTAATTTTATCTTCTCAAAATTCTGATGCACCCTAGCTACCAGAACAATAAAAGAAGTTACAAGAAAGAAATGACACAAATGAAAACAATGACGGGATGCAGTACTTTTTCCCCCCAAGAACGACAGCAGATAAACCACATACATAAAATCAACTGCTTGGGGATGCTGATGGTGCTTTTTTCCCCTTAAAATCAACTGGCTTGGGGATATCAGGCCGGGCAGAACATCTTATTAATGCCCAATTCACACCTTAAAAGAACGAATGTTGCTTATCTCAGTTGCCCCCCTTTCATAAGCAAACCTATCAACCCACTAATCAGATCCCTCGCAGCAAAGCTGACGACAAAATTAACAAGAGTTTTACCAAATTAACAAGAGGCTGCCCAACAACATTAAAAAAAGTGCCGCGATTCCTTGATCCCTAAAGCAGAGTTTTACCAAATGTGGGGGGTAGGAGTGGGAAGAGTACCTGAGGTCGCCCTCTGGGTATATGGCGGTCGCTACAATGGTGCTCGAGACCACCGGAGGTGGAGGAGGAGAGAGCTCGGGGCGGAATTAGAGAGAGAGAGGGATGGCAGTGGAGAGTAGGTAGATTGACCAGAGAGTAGATAGATGTGTCTTGAATGCTTCTTATGTATGAGCCTTGGAGATGAGAGAGAGAGCCAGGTGTGAGGCTCCTCCCCATTGGTGGGCAGAAAGGAGGTTGACCTCCTTTCCTCTTTTAGTCCCAAGTCAGGCCTTGGAGCCCGTAATCAAGGAACCAACAGAGGCTATT
>JAOTQK010000024.1:611984-622090 GCA_025642025.1 Rhododendron ferrugineum
AAGAAGTCCTGAAATACGGCAAGGAACCAAACTCCACCTTTCCATACCCACATTCCAGCATTCCAGCAAATCATCCCATCGACGTCCCGTCGACTGTGTTCAACCAGAGAAATTTAGTAACAGCAACCTAGCAGATTAGCCTGGCATGGGGTTTTGAGAAAGACCTCGGAAAGCTCCGCAGAAGGCTAACAACCATTCAAGCTCTTTTACGCGATGATGAGAGAAAAAGAGTTAGAATCAGAAAACCTTTGAAAATCTGGCTATAGAGTCTCAAAGGCGGGAACCTGTCAACTTTATTTTGACACCATGTAGTAATCCGCAAGCTCGGATTTTAATCTGTGCGCTTTTGTCGCCAACGGCATTCTGCGCGTTCCCCAAGTTTTGAAACAAGAAAACGATCAAACTCTGAGTAATACACTAAATAGACATAACAAGTACTCCCTCCGTCCCTTTTTAAGTGTACTGCTTCGTAATTTCAACTTATTAAAAAGACATCATCATTATACCTTTCATATCAACTTTTTCCTTCACTTTCCTTACTTATCCATCATCATTACACTTTTATTCACTAACTTTTCAAAATGGAATCTACTTTTAGGGGCAAAATGGAAAATTCACTAACTTTTAGCCACTAACATTACAAAATAGACACTTATTAAGGTACAACCCAAAATGGAATACCGAACTCTAAAAAAGGGACGGAGGGAGTATAAATTAGAACGTAAATGGGCACACTGACGCTCCTATCAAGTAGGTTCCAATTTTAAAGGGGTAAAGAAATAGACCCTGGTTGTTAACTGGAAATAACCCATACATTAATTTTAATCATTAGATTTGTTGAATTCCATTGAAGAAAAAATTAAGAAAAAGGTGAAACATTAATACAATGGAAACCAAACTACAAAGCAATGTGAACTAACGCCAAATTCCCTGTACGTGTCAAAACAACCAAAAAAAAAAAGAAGAAGAAGAAGAAGAAGAAGAAGAAGAAGAACAAAACTCAAACAAAACAGAGAAGGCTTCATGGCCTCTCAAAAATAACCATAGAGTTGTTGCTAGAAAACAAATTACAATGACAATAAAAAATGTAGCAAACATATCTACTAAAAAATCTAAAAGCCTTTAGCTCAAACATATGTTGAATTGAAAGAGAATTGGCAATACATATGACAGACCTAAAAGCTCAAAGATTAGTCTTCGAATTATGGATATGATACTCTATGATGTGAATCGAAATATTGAAAATCTGTAGCATAAGCACAGAATTATCAATAACGGATGTTTAATCGACAAAACTCCACAAAAAAAACGAAATTGTTTAAACCCATTTTTGGCCAAAAATCAGTAAATGGATTTATGGGTTTGAAGGTGACCTTGATGGTCAAATCTCTGGCATTGAAAAGCCTTAAATCAGGGGCCCATGAAATTGGGCCAATTTGGAAGCCATTGATTGAATGGAATTTTGCAAAGACTTGGGTCAAATTGATGTCTAAAATTTCGTTATCACCAGCCCAAGCCTAAGATTGGCCAAAGATTTGAATTGGCCCGATAAGCCTAAGCATTTTATCCAGACCTAGCCCAGTTCTCAGAAGTAACAAGGCCAACAAATAGGTCCAAATCAGTTAAAGCCTGGGTTTTTCTCAACTAGGCTTGGACTGAGAAGGCTTACAATGGACAAAGGCCCATGATTCACCACGAGTTCAGGCCCAATTGATAAATGGGCCCCCTTATTTAAAAACGTCACTTAGAACCTTTAACTGGCAGGGAAAGGCCTTAAGCTACTCTCAAGCAGCTCAAAGGCCTAGAATGTTCTTGGTTGACAGGTCTAGGTAAGCTGCCCACAAGCAGCTCAAAGGCCTAGAATGTTCTTGGTTGACAGGTCTGGGTAAGCTGCTCGTAAGCAGCTCAAAGGCCTAGAATGTTCCTGCTGGAATAGGTCTGTGTAAGCTGCTTCCAAGGAGCTCAAGGTCTAAGTTTGTATTATCCTTCAGCATGAAGCAAGGTCAAGGGCAGGTGGCATACATGCAGCCCTTGGAGCTGCTGGCAGATGACTCATGTAGACCTAAGCAAGCTGCTCACAAGCAGCTCACCCAAGTCTAGTTGATCTTTTATTTCTAGAGTCTTCTTCCGTAAAAAATCAAGCCAAGAGGAGCTAAGGGCCCACAAGAAATGAAAGGACCAATAAAATGATGGGAAGGTCTGGAGAGGTCTCGGTTTTCAGAATTGGTGGGCCCTCAAAAGCCAATATAATGGCTGAAAGGCCTGGAAAAATTTTGTCCTTTAACCTTGGTGGGCCCAAGATTTTCTATCCAGGCATTCAAGCAGCTCAAAAGACCTGGAGATTCTGCAATTTTACAAATTTTCATGCAAGAAATAAGGATTTTTCAAGTCTTGTCCAATTTCTTGGAGTGGAGAGCACGTTTTGGTCACAAAGTAGCCTCTCATTGGAGCATTTTGAAGCAGCTCAAGCTTAAGCCTTTACCAGGAGGACACTTGGCAGCTATGCATGAAGGCCTGTGGAAGCAGCTCAAGCAGCTCCAGGCCTGGAACCTTTGCCTATAAGTACCAGAGTTGAAGGCCTTGG
The DNA here is from genome assembly GCA_025642025.1 of Rhododendron ferrugineum. Lineage (NCBI taxonomy): Eukaryota > Viridiplantae > Streptophyta > Magnoliopsida > Ericales > Ericaceae > Rhododendron > Rhododendron ferrugineum. The sequence continues at coordinate 614,569 of JAOTQK010000024.1, forward strand.
CAAGGGTCCCCGACCATCAACCCCACGGCTTACCCAATTTATCTTTCAATTGTCTTTAATTACATTTCCAGCAAATGTCTTTATCTTTCATCAAACTAGCCATGCATAGTTGATGTTTTATTTCCTTGTACCAACTTCATTAAACCGTTAATGAGGTTCTTTTAATTTCAATCTCACCTTGTTTCTTTTTCTTTCCATTTTTTAACAACGGTTAGGAAAATTCTAAGTCCTTATCCTGCAAAGGCAAACCACGAACCACCATATGGCCTCACCCCTTAGGTCATACGCAATCGCTCTAGTAGAAGTCAGATCTGAGGCATCCAGGTCTTAGCACGAAATTGGACTGCAATCCAATCCTGGCATGCCCGCACAAGGCCTAGAACTTCACTACTCGTTGTTCCTAGGCCTATTTTTAATTTGGAAATGAATAGAAATATATTGTGAAAAACCCCCCAAAGAAATTTGATTTAGATGTGTTACTGGTGCAATAGGTCTTTTTCAGTTCCTATTAAATACACACGGTAGATTCTACCATTTAATATTTTTGAATTTCTGCCGTTAGATGAAATCAGTCTCAATCATACATTAAAAAGGTCTTTGTGGTCAACACACCGTCCAATAATAATAATAATAATAATAGTCTTAATAGATACTCCAATAATTTCTTAACTTTTTATCTCTAGTTCTACTTTTTTGTCCGCTAAAGCAGGAGCAATACTCCTATTTTTTTACCCGATGATGATCTAGTCACCTCTCTTGATTTGCACACGTTAATCTTTCCTCCACTTGATGTTTCATAAAATGAATTTACTATTTTATCCCCATGTTTGTCAAAACGACAACGTTTAGCAAAGAAAAACAAGAGTATATTCAGAATTCGGTATGGTGAGTTTTGTTTTAAACAAAGTTGCAACTTCCCCAATGCATGAAAGCCATGAAGCTCCACCTCTGAATTAGAGTTTTGAAAAGATGCATCGGTATGGTTCTGTGGGTTGTAGTTGAAATCAGGTATCAACTCTTGAACTGGGTTACCCCTTTTTCTTTTCTTTTTTTTATGTTTAAAAAGGAATTAGCTTCGGCAAATTAAGCTTTTCATTTGGATTTTCTTGCCATGATAATCGTTTCGGAGCAAGTTTCTACTAATTTCCTCGGTTATATGGTTCTAATTATCCCAATCCTTTTGCCCGAGTTCTTGTTTTTGATATTAGACTAGGTTTTTCATACGTTTTTGAGTTTTTCTTCATGAAGGGCTTTATTAGCTTCATTATGCCTATGCAGAGTTGAGAAATGGGATTAACTCTTGATGTTCAGGACATTATTTTTATATGTAGAGTATTCTGGCAAAAATTCAAATCTTCTGATCAAACGAACTAGGCTTTGTTTGGAACTTGTGGAAAGAAGTGAAAAGGTAGAGAAATTTAAAAAAGTTCTCATCACTTGTTGGTTGTCAAAGAAATAGAAGGGAAAACTTCATAACCAAGTGCAACTTTTTTCCATAATTTCTCCCCAGTTTAGACTTGCCAGGAATGTTGCGCAAGAAAGTTAGTCCTAAAAAAAGTGAATTAAAGGAAATGGAATGTTGCCAGTAATTTGTTAACCACAGTATGCACTAAACATGCTTTTGTCTCAATTTCTTGGTTTCGGTATTGAGCAAACACTAGTTTATCCTTTCTGGGAGCAAGTAGCCTTGATGATGTGTAGCTTCCAACTCATTTGGTATTTCTCTAACTCCAACTGATTTGAAGTTCCCCCTTAATTAACCGTTATTCTAGCAATTCAAGGTTACAGAGATATGCTGCCGTTATATGAGGTCTTCAATTTCTCCCTAAAGCAAACCAAACTTTATGCAGTACATCTAAACGTGAACTTATCTCTTAATATAGCTTTAGTACTGCTCCAGCAAGAATGTTGGTCACATATGTTAATTTTGGTTGTTTATCCTTGTTGATTAGTTTGAGAGAAGCAAGGAACACAATTGCTAAGGATGGTTGACGCTGTTGTCTCCTTCGTGGTGGATAGACTTGGTGAGCTTCTCATCGAACAAGTTGTTTTTTTACGAGGAGTGAAAGATGATGTTGAATGGCTGAGAGGCCAGTTGGAGTATATGTTGCATTTCTTGAAAGATGCAGAAGAAAAGCAAGATGTCGACAATCGGATGCGCAAGTGGATATCTGATATTAGAGATGTTGCTTATGAGGCCGAGGATATTATTGACAACTTCATCCTCAAAGTTGAAGCAGAGACTCCAAAGATGGGGTTAAAAGAATGCTTTCAGAAGTATTTTTGCATTTGCAGCAAACATTCTAGCCTCAACCAACAGGCAAATCTCTGTCATATAGGACGGGAAATAAAGACACTAAAGACCAAGCTCAATCAAATCCAACAAAATCAAGTAACTTTCGGGATAAGAAGTATTGACGATGTAGGAGAAGGATCAAATCGCATAAATACAGTAGATAGTTGGCTACGAAGAGAACGCCCATATAAAGACGATGAGCATGTTGTAGGCTTCAAGGAGGATGCTGACAAATTGATGTCTGAACTTGTCAAAGAAGTGAAAGATCGGTATGTGATCTCAATCGTGGGCATCGGAGGCTTGGGTAAGACAACTATTGCTCGGAAGCTTTACAACACCCTTAGCTCTACAAAGAAATTTGACTGCTACGCTTGGGTTTCTGTGTCCACTGATTACAATATCCAAGATCTTCTTCGATCAACAATAAAATCTTTCAAAAGGCCAAACACCAAAGAGGAATTCGAGTTTCTAGAGAAGATGAAAGAAGAAGATTTGGAGCCTCATTTACGTGAAACCTTGAAAGGACGTCGATATTTGGTGGTGCTTGACGATGTATGGGACGTAAATGCTTGGCGAAGCTTGAGGAGAGCGTTTCCAGATGAGAAAAATGGAAGCAGAGTAATCATGACAACCCGAAAGAAAGTTGTTGCCGAGCCTAGCGATGAGAGAACATATGTTTATGAGCTCCCATTTCTGAAGGACGAAGAAAGTTTGGAATTATTTTGTAGTAAAGCATTTCCTCGCTACGATGAGGTTGGAAATCAAAAAGGTCGTTGCCCTCCAGGCTTGGAGAGTTTGGCAAAAGAGATGGCCAGCAAGTGTCATGGCTTACCCCTAGCCATAGTTGTGTTGGGTGGGCTACTGCGAGGAAAAGATCCTGACCAGTGGCCCAAGTTGACAGAGCACATGTGGCGCCATGTAAGGGATCATGACTCGCGTCGTGTTCAACATATATTGGCTTCAAGTTTCAACGATTTGCCCCATCGCTTGAAGTCATGCTTTCTTTACTTGGGTTTGTTTCCAGAAGACTTCGAAATTGATGCAACGAAACTTTATCGGTTGTGGGTGGCAGAGGGTTTCATAAAACCAGGCGAAGAATCTTTTGAGGAGGCGGCGGAGGCGTATTTGAGAGAGCTAATTGATAGGAGTTTGATTCAAGTAGTGAAACGAAACTGGAGGAGAATCATAACATGCCGAGTGCATGATCTGCTCCGTGATTTCGCAACCGAAAAGTCGAAGGAGCTAAATTTTCTTCATATCTATGAAGAAACAGTTGCTCCCAACAGTCGAAGACTAGCCTCCCATTGTGGATTTGAGAGGTTTGTTTCGTTGGACCATTCAGATATGCGTCTACGAACCCTCTTGTTTTTCAACTTAGTAGATGAAGACCCAGAAATAGCACAGCTACAGACCTTATGCAGGCAGTTGAGATTACTGAGAGTGCTAGATCTTGAGTACTATCCATCCCATCGTTCCCAACAACAGGAGGAGAATAAAAGACTGCCCGATGAAATGGGGAAACTGATCCACTTGAGGTACCTTGGGTTACGTGGCACCAATATAAATGCGCTCTCACAGTTCATAGGTAACTTGCATGCCCTGCAAACCCTGGAACTGAATCCAACATACTACTCTAATCCAATTCAGTTACCTGATGAGATATGCAAGGCAAAGCAGCTGAGACATTTAATTGGACGTTTCAAGTGGCCATTTCGAGTGGACAATTTGACAAATCTTCAAACTCTCAAAGAGGTGGTGGTTGTGGAGGAGCAGATGGAATTCAACCCAATAGATCTGATCAATCTTCGCGAGCTTCACGTAGTATATGGCGGAGAGAGCAACAATAGATTCACACTAGATTCTTTTGGTGGATTACTACGCCTCCAATCCTTGCATATCGAAGTTATGAAAGTAGGCACACGTCGGGTTCCTGAGGTCAACTTGCACCCGCTCTCTCGCTGCCAACACCTCCTCCAATTGAGGTTGCAAGGCATGCCGGCAAATTGGAAGTTGCCAACAGAGGGGCTTGCAAATCTCAGGTACCTCAACGTAAATGCATACGAACTTACTGAAGATCCTATCCCAATGTTGGAGAAGCTTCCAAAATTAACAGTCCTCGTGTTGTATCAATATCGTTTTTCTGGTGGGAAATTTGTTTGCACCGCTGGAGGATTCCCTCAACTCGAGATCCTAGAACTAACTAGTAATGGTCTGAAGGAGATCCAAGTGGAAGGAGGAGGAATGCCTGTGCTTAAGGGTTTGTTAATATATCCCGACTCTGATGTTTCGATGCCAGATACACTACGCTCCATCCCTGCCCCAGACCCCTTTTTAGATTCCTTTGAGTGGGCTTACTAAGCAACAATAATTAGTTACCATTGAGTTGAGGCAGGTGTAAGAGGACATGGAATAAGTATTGAAGCTTCGGATTGCTTGTCTTTTCCATTTCGCGAATAATGTTTGTTTAAACAGGTGTGAGCTTAGTTTGCGTTTTCTTTCATTTGATAAGGTGAATAAGCTTTTCATTCTATGTATGTGCGAGTTTAGGAGAAGTGAAATGTGTTGCGTTCTTGGTGTCCTTTTTTCTTTTTCTCTTTTCTTGTTTTTATTTTTTGGCATGTACCCCTTGGTTGACTCGTCAATGATTGTCCAATCTTAGTGAATAAGTTGCTTATCTTACGTCATGTTAAATTGTTTTCAGTAATTTGCTATAAATAATTAAAGGACCTTTTTGAATTATTTGTTTTCACCAAAGAATTTATCATTATGATTTTTTCCTATTATGATTGGTACTATATATTTTGACAAATGACAATACTTGTGGGAAGATGATATAAGGATGAGATATATGCATGAAACTGTGGTGAACATATGTTTGCAAAAGTTTTTGTGCCGATTTAAAGATCTCAATTATACTAAATCAAATCAGTGCAAAAAATCTTTAAAAACCAGTCACAAAATAGCTTATTTCCCATTGCAATTTCAGGCTACGCGATCCCCCAAAATTGAACTCACATTTTCTACTTTTGGAGTTTATAAAGAAAACAGAATGGAAAGTGGAAACTATTAGAATGGGCTAAAAAAAACTAAATTTGCCTATATACCTTTGATTTAATCACATTTTCACAAATATATTTCTGCTTTGTTGTTGTAGTATTTTTTGTTAGATAATTTCTTGGAGGGTTTCAATCTAAAATCAATTAGCAATAGGTGTAGTAGCCACTAAAATATATTAGGGTTAATTGCAAGGACACCCCTTCAACTATCACACTTTATCAACATGATCCCCTCTTGTTCAAAACTCATCAACCTCATCCCCTCAACTATCAAAACTCATGATCTACACCCCTTCCCCTTATTTCCATTAAAAAATTGGACAGAAATGAGTGAAAAGCCAAATATACCCTTATCTTACCTTACGTTAAAACAAGGTAAGATGGCAGAAGAGATGGCCAACAAGTGTCATGGCTTACCCCTAGCCATAGTTGTATTGGGTGGGCTACTGCGAGGAAAAGATCCTGACTAGTGGCCCAGGTTGACATAGCACATGTCGCGCCATGTAAGGGATCATGACTCGCGTCGTGTTCAACATATATTGGCTTCAAGTTTCAACGATTTGCCCCATGATCACTTGAAGTCATGTTTTCTTTACTTGGGTTTGTTTCCAGAGGACTTTGAAATTGATGCAAAGAAACTCTGTCGGTTGTGGATGGCAGAGGGTTTCATAAAACAAGGCAATGAATCTTGTGAGGAGGAGACACAGGCGTATTTGAGAGAGCTAATTGATAGAAGTTTGATTCAAGTAGTACAAAGAAACTGGAGGAGAATCATAACATGCCGAGTGCATGATTTGCTCCGTGATTTTGCAATCGAAAAGTCGAAGGAGCTAAATTTTTCTATGAAGGAACACTCGCTCCCAACAGTCGAAGATCAGCCTCCTATTGTGGATTGGGCAAAGCACAGATTACCTCCCTATGGTTTGGCCATTTGGCAAATGACCGCCCTGAATTTTACTAATGAGCAGTTCGCCTCCCTATAGTTTTGGAGTAAAGTGCAACTCTAACTCCGTTAACAGAAAACGTTAAATGACTCTAATACTCATGTACTTTATTTGGAATATATGAACGTCTATATTTAAAAAAAATAAAACACAAAAATAAATTTAAAAAATAAATTAACAAAATATTCTAAAAATAAAAATAAATTAAACGTTCTTTGTTTTATTTTTTGTTTAAGTTTAGTTAGAAAAATATTCTAAAAATTAAAACACAAAGACGTTTATGTTTTGTAACATTGCTATTATTTGTTTTCTTTTTCAAAAATAAATCTAAAAAACATGTTTGTGCACATGAATATTTTGGATACAAGGCTACAAGCCAAAACAATAATAAAAATAAAAAACTATGTTTGAAATCCATAATGAATTCTCTGTTTTGGAAAGTCGATTCGGAAACAGTTCAAACACCAACACCACCTTCGTTAATGGGGGAAATACCCACCGCCGCTCCACCGCTACGCAAACTGAATTCTCTTCTTCCACCTTTCATTGCAACCTTATAATGTGAAATAAGATTTTTAACAAACATAAACCCATTATTATTAGAAATGGCAAACCCACCTATCAACAGGTCCAACACCCAGAAATTCCATTTGAAATCGGATTGTTTGTTAACATGAACCCATTAATAGTTCAAAACCCTACTTACCAAAAAAAAAATAGTTCAAAATCCAACAACGTACATTAGCGGCAATCATGATCGAACAGGGATTTGGTTTTGTGGTTCGTTGCCTGACCTCTCGATCAATCGTTTGTTCCAATTGCCCCCCTCAATCACCAACAGATTTAGAAAAAAAAAAATGCGTCCATTGACTGTATAAATGTTCGACAAAGAATCTCACTTCATGCATTCAGTCGGAAGATTGGGAAATTTGGGGGGTGGGGGGACAGAGGGGAAGTGGCTACAGTGGTGAGAGAGAGAAGGATATGTCGTGACTCTGGGGGGTTTTGTTCGCCGGAAATGATAAAAGTCGCATGAGAAAAAACAACAGTCGACGGATCTGTTGATGTGATCGAGGAAACCCTAGAGCTGCTGGATTGGAGGCATGAAGAATATGATGCACTGCTGCTGGTGAATTTGTTTGGTTGCTGGGAGAGCAATTTTGTTCACCCTCTCCCAAAGAGGGTGAACGTTACCCTCCTACCTCCGGTGCCGACATCGACGATCG
>JAOTQK010000024.1:685064-696072 GCA_025642025.1 Rhododendron ferrugineum
CTAACGGTCAGTTTTTTTCTTCTCAATCTAATGGTCTACATTAAATGGCATTCTAGTAAAATAAGTGAAAGTGGAGACCATTTGTTAAGATTCATAAAGTGATCAATATTGTTAAATACACAACCACTTGCCAAAGTGGAGAGTGAGTTTTGTTGGGAAAAATATGCGGAATTTCCCACAAGTAAATCACGAAGGAAATAAATAAATGCAGCGAAACAAATCCGAAATGCGCAAACCACAAACCAAACGAACACTAGGAATTTTTACGTGGTTCCCCCAAAAGTGTGAGGTACGTCCACGGGACCGGAGTCCGATTCCACTATCAACAAAGGTTCTTACAAATGGGTTTACAAGAGATACAAGATCTCACAAACACCCTAAGGTGTATCCAACAATCACCAAATACAAAGAGGAGAAACCTCACCAAATAGATGAACCAAAACCCTCCAAAGTTGCCGAAATGGAGAGCTCAAAAACAGAGATCAAATCTGCCCCAAATTACACGAAGATGCTGACTGAGATCAGGAGAACAAACTGCACTTGGAACTTTTCCTTTGGACCGTAGCACTTGCTCTTGACCACTGAAAAACACACGCACAAACGCACTGCCGTATTTCTTTCTTCAGGAGAACAACAAAAAACCCCCACTGCCTTTTTCACTTTTTCAGGAGAACCAAAAAAACATAAAGCTTCCAAGAGAAGCTAAGTAAAATCCATGTGCAAGTCATGTGCTTCCAAAAGTGTAGAATGTTCCACCAAAAATTAGCCCACACAAATTAATACTCTTTTGGGCTAAACAAAATATTATTGGGCTAACAAAATATTGGGCTTCCACTAATTTCACATAAGAAGGGAACCCAACAAGTTTCACCTACTAATAAAGCATTCGCTTTATAGAGGGTGAGTCTTATTCCCCCATGATGGGTGTACTTGATTGAGAAGATGTGGGGTCCAATAAATTTGGTTATTGGCAAAATGTTGCTAGTTTTGATTATCCAAAGGCCAAAATTTGATGAGTTGTTAAGAGATTGCTAAGTTTGATTATTACAATGTGAGCACTTTTTTGAGCACACATTGTTAACTTTAGCAATCTTTTAATTTTGATTATTACATTGCGGATGCTCTTAGGGCTTGGATCTCGGCTTCCACGTCCTCTGCTGGGTATATTTTCCTTAGAATGGTCTTGGCTTCTTCTTCTCTACCCTCTTGTGCTATGTAGCACGGACACTTCATCGGAGCTCACGTACCGGTGTCGGACACTTCTTAGACACCGACACCCCCGGACACTCCATGGACACGTGTCCGACACTTCTTCCGGACTGTCCTATTTTTTTTTTTCCAATATTTGGGGTCCGACATTTTACGGAGACTTTCAGGAGACTTCGGGGGTAAAAATGCAATTATAAGGACTTTTAAAATGGATCAAAGTTTACACTTTAGGGACACTCTCTTTGTTTGAATGTGTTCTCTCTTTCTTTCTCTCTCTAATCAAATTTAGGACTATCTTGTTATAATATTATTAAACTTTTATCTTATTTGAATATATTTTTTAATATATATATATATATATAACGTGTCCCCCAACGTGTCGTGTCCCCCATTTTTTGAAAATTTCCGTGTCGAAGTGTCGGTGTCGTGTCCGTGTCTCGTGTCAGTGTCCGTGCTACATAGCTGTTGTGTGTTCAACATTAGTTGGCAAATTGAGAATTTGACAAAGCAAAAGAGTAATGCAATACAAGCATTTTTTTTCCGATGTAGTTTCCCTAAAGACTAATGTGGCAGTGGCACATGTAGTAAACAAATTCCGGTGCCACATTATTCAAATGAAAATTTTGCGTAAAATTTTGAGTGTGAGTTAATTAGGTAATTTAGAAAAGCAGGGTTGTATTTGGATCTTTGATTTGCAGAGGGAAACAAAAACTAAAGACAAAAGACGCAAAAATAATTTGGCTCCCCAAAAATAATTTGTATCGAACAGCTCGGATGCGCCGAGCAGATACCACGTATGATATATCCGCTCGGCATTGAAAAATCACTTCTCATAGATGGGATCTACTCTCTGTCTTTTTTATAGTATCTTTTAAGTGGAGTAATTTCTTCTTCTTTTTTTTCAAAGTAAAGAATGAACTCAATACCTTGTATAAAGCCAAAAAACCGAAAATGAAAAGTTAGAAAGTAAGCTTCCAAACACCCCCAATAAAGATTAGGAAATTAATTTTGGTACTCCACTTTTAGTTATTAGCACTTTATTTATTTATTTAGAACTACAACAATACTTCCTAAAGTGGATGAACACTAATCAAAAAAAAAAAAGTAATTTGATAATTTCACATAGGATAAAGATAAAAATGAAATGCCAATAACTAAATATAGAGTTCCAAAATCACTTTTCGATTAGGATTATTGTGATTATCATGGTAAACCAATCACTTTCCTAAAGATACCGTGAGGAATTTTCAAAATTTTGTGGTGGGGTTGCCACTTATGCCCCTTTTGTACCAAGGTTCTGAATATCGTTTCGGACAGCGTATCGATTTTTTTACTGGTACAGTACGTATCAATACCGGTCAGGTATCGGGTACCGTTTCGGATTTACCGCAACTACAATATATATAATAATTATATATAATTCTAACTCGAAAAAATTCCCCATACCATACTATTCATCATAAAATACATATATTAAGACAACAAAATCCGCATAATTGACTTAAATTCATTATTTTCCTTACAAATCCAAGAAAAAAAAAACACTCTATCAATAGATTATAAGGGTGTACACGGTCAGGATTGGTCTGGTTCTCTAGAAAATCAGTAACGGAATCATTTCAAACGGTTCTAGAAAATTAGAAACCAGAACCTAACCAATATATGAATGGAACCTAACCAGAACCAAACCGCAAGATCAGTCCGGTTTTGGTTTGATTCTGGTTCTATCCAATAAGCATCCAAACACTTATTCACAAAATATGAACTCATAAAATTAAAGAAATAGGAAGATAACCTGCTGGAATAAGAAAGGAAAGAAGAAAATAAAAGCTTTCCTAATAAATGAAATTTCATCAATAAATAAATTAAGTTTAGCAAGAAAAAGATTAACCTACCAAATTCAAATATATATTTAATTACACACACATATATATATCTATATTTATCTTTGTTTTAAATGGTCCGGTTCGGTTCTAACCACGGTTCATTAATTGAGAACCAGTAACCGAACCAAAATTAATGGTTTTTATTTTTTTGGAATCATAACCTGACCGCAGAACCGGACCAAATAGGACGATTCGGTCCGAATCGGACCGATTTTACGATTCGAACGGTTTTCTTGAACACACCCTAATAGATTATCCATCGGGCAAAACCCACCTCCTCACCTACCCAGAATCTCCAATCACGAGTCTTCGTCCTAAACCCCGTGACCGTGGGAACCTGGCAGAGAAAATGAGAAAGAAGCAAGAAAAATGCATTACTGGATACGAGTTTTGTCCTCTGATTTCACTGGAACTCTTCCCCAACCTCGCAGGCAATTCTCTCTCTCTCTCTCTCTCTCTCTCTCTCTCTCATCATAGAGATTGTTCTTGTTTGAATTTTCAGCAGACACACAACTGTGAACATTGGCAAGTCGAAGATTGCGGTTTTCGGTGGCCTTTTCGCTCCTCAGAGACATCACTGTTTACGACATCGGTATTCTTTGTGACTTTGTACCTCTTTGGACAGCAAAATACCGAACGAAATTCCCGGTAACGACATCTCGGCCGAGATTCGCCGAATTTTCCGGTACCGACCGGTAAGCGCCGGAATTGGTGCCGGAACAATATCAGATGGTCAACTTACCGGTTTCTCACAAATTCAGTACGTACCACCCGGTACAGAATGGGATTCACAACCTTCTTTTGTACCATCACTAGTTTGGAAAAATTATTTCGATGAAATCTGTCTACTGCACTGTTCTTTGTAGCTTGTGATGGTTGTAGATGTGTGAAAATACCCTTTCACTCCCTAAAAAGGGACGAGTTGGTCCATTGCAAATAGAATTTAATGTTGGCAGACAGATTTTGCTGAACTTCCCAACGGCTACTAGCTTCATCACGGCAAGAGAGTAATTTGTTATAACTTATGAGATAGGGCGTGTTTTGTAATTTACCTAATACGAAGAGAAATTTTGTAATTTTAAAAAATCTCGAGGTGAATTTGATAATTTACCCCTTTTTTTTTATAGCTTTTTTTTCATTTTCAGCATTGATTTTATAAAGTTTAGTTTTTGTCCATTTGCCATTATTTTAGCACCACTTATTGCTCTAAGCTGCTGTTGGAGATGCTCAAAGGTCCAAAAGGAATTCAGATCTTCTCTATTACTCCATTTTGTCTCCTTCCCTAACTTAGAAAACATTTGGCCATGTCACCACTCTTGAACTTGATTAATCTTACTTTATTTATTTTCCAGTAATAAAAGATTTTTTTTTTAATCCGCAGTAATAAAAGATTACTACTGCAACAAAGACTCAGGCTCCGTTCCAGAACACTTTCTTAAAAAATAAGTACTTATTCCACATTTTTAAACTCAAAAATAATGTAAATTAAAAATTATTTTTTTATTTTTTTTGCACCGTATAAAAGATGTCGTTAAGATCTATCAAATAAAATCCATAGTGCTAGGAAAATTATTTACGTAAACACACTATTTTTAAACTTGAAATTGCCTTATTAAAAAATAAGTACTTATTTTTTGTTCCAGAACGGAGCTCAGACTCGTTGACATCGTGATCATCGCCTCCCTCATTCTCCGCATTTGAGAGAGAGAGAGAGAGAGAGAGAGAGAGAGGGCTCGGAGGGGTGTTGATATGGCGGAGGTGAGCAACAAGCAGGTACTCCTGAGGGACTACGTGATGAGTGGTTTCCCAAAAGAGTCAGATTTCGAGTTCAAGACCAGTAAGCTTCGGCTGAATGTAGCAGAAGGCTCGAAATCGGTTGTGTTGAAGAATCTCTACTTGTCTTGCGACCCCTACATGCGTGGCCGCATGACGAATTCGATAGGCAGCTACGTTGCATCATTCACTCCTGGTTCGGTCAGTCACTTAATTACAACTCATGATTCAATCTGTATCGATCTTCTATATACACACACACCTTCATAAATTTATTTAGTGTATTTAGAAATTCCAACTTGGACTGATAAACGAAGCAAAGAGCTCGAGTTCGAGCTCGTGTTCGCTCGTTGAATGGTCGTTTGATATCTTTTGAAGCTAGCTGGTTAAGTTTGAAACGAAGCTTGAACTGCGCAGCTCGTTCTAGGAATGATGTCTTGGAGGAGAAGATAAATGGCTAAGTGGGGGAGAGGAGTATATGTGCCGAGCATCTCCAATCCTTACCCATTTCTTCACCCAAATTTGGGTAGAGATTTGGGTCAAAAGCTTGATATGGGTGAAGTATCTCTAATGCTAAACCCATATTCTTACCCAAATGTATTACTAAATGGCACACTTATAATTAATGAGAGTGAAAATAGGATTTGAGAAAAATGGGTATGGGTTTGGGTCTCCCCAAATTAGGGTGAGGAAATGAGTAAAAGTGTAAAACTCAAAATTTATATGGCATTGGAGATAGGTTTTTAGGCTTTTTACTCCAATTTTGGGTATGGGAAATTGGAAATCAATATTAGAAAAATTAGGTATGGCCTTTTGAAGGATTCTCACGAAAATCATTGCATCCATAACGTTGGTTCCGTCCAATGAATCATTGTCTGGTATATATGTTTGAAAAAAGACAGAGAAAATCTTTTATATTAGTCTTTTAATCAAGTTCCGTTCAAACAAAATAAACAAAAAAGCAATTAGTATATACATCTTTCATCTATTACTATTACAAACGGAACACCTTTTTGCAGTGTTCGAGAAGTCCATAAGTGCTAGTCGGGCAGCTGGGCACTGCCTAGAGCCTAGGCCAATTAGTTGGTGATTAATCGATGCCTAGAGATTAGTCGTATCTTTTTTTAGATATTCTACACCTCCTCCCCAATATGACATGTAAAATGAAAAGCATTAAACATTCATCCATCCATCCATCAAAATCGAAATTTGTAGTATATATGCAATATTAATGATGAAACCATAAACCATACTCCATAATTCAATCCATATACGACCTGCCTCAACCTCAATTAAGTCTGCATCAGTGACTGATCCTGTTGGCGTTGTGCAGCCTATAACTGGTCGTGGAGTGGCTAAAGTTATTGATTCTGGACATCCAAATTACAAGAAGGGTGACTTAGTTTGGGGAATGACTGGATGGGAAGAGTATAGTCTCATTACGGAACCAGAGACACTCTTTAAAATTGAACACACAGATGTGCCTCTTTCTTATTATATTGGAATCCTTGGTAAGTTTATTTTTTTCTTTCCATTTAGTTCTTTGCTATCTACAAGTAGGCCAATGATATTAGTAAGTGAGATCTAATAAGGGGATATCTCGGGCTAAGTATTCCTACTACGTGAAAGATAATGCGGCTAACTAAATTTTCCATTTGGACACTAATCTCTCTCTCTCTCTCTCTCTCTCTCTCACTCTCTGTGTGTTATGAAATAGATGCAGACAATTCTCCCTTTTGCTTTCGTATTATTATTATTTTTCTAACTTAGTGACTTTCATTAGGAAACCAAACCAATCAGATCAAGGGGATAGCCTTGAAGTTACAAACAAGACCAAAGATAGACAAAAACAAAACATTACAGAAAAACACACTACAGGGGTACACCACAGCCTCTAGCAGCCAAAAACTAGACAGGACAGCCCCTAAGACTGGATATATACAAAGGAATACCCCAAGCCCTACAAATATTCACATTATCAACAGATTTAGGAATCTTTCTCCAAGAAAGCACACCAGCTCGAACCACCTTTGAATTAGACTAAATGTACAAACTAATCTATCCTTTGTTACCTCTCTTATCCCTAATTGTTAAAAATGTATTGCTCACTACTTTTGAATTGTGCTATCTATCCAAACTAGGAGGTCCAACTAGGAAGTTTCTTTGGAAGAATAACTGAAGGATATTTAGTTAGTTACTGGCGTCTAATTACAGTTTTCAGTTTTAGAAAACAAGACAAGTTGATGAAGTAGCATCACTTGTTCAAAGCCCTATGCACCACCTCTTTCTGAAAAATTCGGACAGTTGTAGGGGAACTCGTGAGTCGTGATCAGTTTGTACTGTGATCTTAGGGTGAGCTGTATTCAATAGCTGACGTGTTCATTGTCATTCCTCTCTTACGATGGCATTGCATTGTCTCTTGGACAATCCAACAAGTTCATTGGTAATGATTCCACCAAGGAAAGCATCTTGTTATACGTCAATCAGTTATTTCTCCCAGCAGAGATCACTTGTTGCTTGGAATTTTAAAGATCTTAGTTACTCCCTCCGTCCCAAAATAATTGTCCAATCCCCAAAACGAAGACTAAAAAATAATGCATTTCTTTCAATAAAAAATTCAAACTTTTTTCGTAAATTACAAGAACTCATCGATATCTAATGAATTGTTGAAAAAAATAAAAAATTTCTTGCAAAAATTGTATTAATTTTTACGTCATTGTTTTGCGGACCGGACAAACATTATGGGACAGAGGGAGTACTATGTTTTCACTCTATAAGATGTCCTGCACTGGTTTTCCTTATCCACTTCTTTATACTATCAGCTACATTGGATGGATCCTCATTGCATTGAGTTTCAACTTTGTAGGTATGCCTGGTTTGACAGCCTATGCTGGTTTTTATGAGGTAGGCTGTCCTAAGGAAGGAGAGTATGTATTTGTTTCAGCTGCATCTGGAGCTGTTGGTCAGCTTGTTGGCCAGTTTGCAAAGTTAAAGAACTGTTATGTTGTTGGAAGTGCTGGATCCAAAGAAAAGGTGAGTGCCTTTCACATGTCCATTCTGCTATTTATGCTAAATTACAATTTAGCACATGTCTATACTTATTGCTCAATGGAAATGTTTTATAACTTACCATTGTTTGATAGTACTTTAACAGTATTTCTGTTACAAATTTCAAGTGTCCCGAGCACAATTTCTGGTGATCGGTACATGTTCCCTTGTATTTGTCTACCAGAGGAGCTCGTTTCCTTGCTGAGTAGTATCTTTTGAGAGCATAATTCATTGTGTCGCTCTCTCTCTCTCTCTCTCTGCGTACGTTTGTGTGTGAGAGTGACTGTTGGTGCATAATCGTTGTTTCAGATTATCAAATACAATCATTCTGTTTCTGAATTTTATCATATTCCAAAATTGTACGAATAGTAGATACTGGTCTTGACTCTCTTATCAGTTTTCTGTTGTCCTATTGTTTCTTTCTTCAACCATTTTTCTACCAAAGGTCGATCTGCTGAAGGACAAGTTCGGATTTGATGAAGCTTTCAACTATAAAGAAGAACACGACTTGGATAAAGCACTCAAAAGGTGAGTGTTTCATATTTCTTTTCCAGAAAGACACGATGGCAATATGGAGTTTCAGAGCCTAAGTACATTATTGGGTTAAGCGCTGCTGATTTGATCAACCTAATTCAAGGAAAGTAATGTTAGAACCACATTCCAAAAACACCATGCTAGCACACTTGTTAGAACTTGTGGCTCATACATGAGAGGTACCGAGAAGTTCTGACAATTAGGGCCAGTTGTGAGCGTAGTGGAGTGGAGTAGAACAAGCGAAGCGGAACGGAACGGAGCGATGGGTATTATGGGTATTCAGTCCATAATCCGGATTAGGGTAGGAATAGAGGAGGTATAAATATTCTCTATTGTAAAACCCTGTGTACTACATTGATAATAAGAAACGACTGCTCTCTCGCTCCCGTGGACGTACCCGGTTTTGGAGAACCACGTATATCTGTGTGTCGATTAATTTCTTTACTGTTTTTCATACACTCGCATATCGTGTGTATGTGTTTTGGTCCAACAACACTAATTATTTATACCGTTAGAAGTCATGAAATATCGAAATACACCAAGTAAATCAAGAGCGTGTACAAAAATAGTGAAAGTAGGAAAGATGTTGCCTGTGAGAATGAGGGTCATGCTAGGCACTGTGTTAAGGCTTATTTTCCTCCCCTCGTGAAGGTACAACTGGAGTGTGTTAGCCCCAAGATTAAACCCAAGAGCTCAGAAGCATTCGTCATCCAATGTTCACGACCACGACCAACTGGAGGTTTGAATGAGTCATGATCCGAGTTGCCGAAAGTATATTGATATGATTAGAAAATGTTGAGCTACATGTGAGAGCCCTTTTTTTATGAGCAAAGAAGAATAAGAAGTATAGAAGAAGAAGCCAAAGCTGATTGTTTTTCTTTCTCTGTGAATACGTGTAAAGCATAGGGCTATGTATAGAGTTTTTTTGAGAGCACAAGCAGTTGGGGAGTTAATACATTAGGTAAAATATTTATTTAGCAATCAATATATTTTGGATCCAATGCATTCATATTGAATAGGAAATGGATGGGTTTCCAACGGCAGTTCAGGGATCCAAGGAAAAACCCATGTACACTTGTCTAATGCATTTAAGTTTTGAAACTTCACTTTAAAATTCATAAATTTTTAACAAGTAATTGGTTGACTGCCCACGGTCACCCTATTTACTTGACCTTATACTGAATAAGGCCGAGTAAACTTTCAGTACATTACATACCTTAGTTGGCTTTTGTTTCTGATGTAAACTTCCAGTACATGGCATTCCTTATTAGAGCAACTCCGAGCAATGGCTAAACCGCATGCCAAATGCGAAAATGGCAACTGTCCACTTTTGAAAAAATGGCCAAAGCCTAACGGCTTGCGGGGCGACGGTGGCTGTTGACGGTTCCAGTGGTTTCATGGCTGTCGGCTCTGTATGTGGTGGTTGTCGGTGTGGCGGCGGGCTGCAGTTTGGGGGTTGGGCAGGGTTTGGTGTTGGTGGCAGAGATGGGTAGCTAGGATTTGATGGTTGTTTGGGCTGTATTAGTTGGGCTTGTCCCATGTTATTTGGGCTTTTAGGCCTCTTGGGTGCTGGGTTGTGTCCCATTTGTATTAATTGTATCTATCTGGGCTTTTAGGCTTTAGGTGTTGGGACTTTGCTCCCCTTGGGTGTTGCCTTAATTGGCTTCTTGCTAATCAAGGGCTTGGGTCTCAGATTGGACTTTTTGTTCTCTCCTTCTCCTTTTAATCTTTGTAATAATCTCTATTGTAAATGGTGGCAGCCGAGGCTGCCTAGGCGCTTGGAGGTGCCCTGCCGCCATGCCAATACCCCTTGGCGTTTGATTTGGCGCCCAGAGAGGTTTGGCGGTGTTTGGCGGCCGCCTAGGCAGCGGCGGCGTCGTCTTTGGAGGCCTTTGGCGGCCTAAAATGTATAGTATTAAACTAATGGAGATCAAGTTTTGGAGGGGTATGGAGGAGAAGAGTGAGAGGAAGGAGATGAACTTTGAACCTGGCATTAGGGATCTCCGATCTCGTTTATTTCTACTTATTGCCTTATTCAACTTATTTGCTAGTTGCTACTAAATTTCATTTGGGTTTGTACTTTGAAGTTTGAACATTAAACTTTGCATTATGGTTATTTCTACTTATTGTCTTATTCAACTTATTTGCTAGTTGCTACTACTTAATTTCATTTGGGTTTGTACTTTGAAGTTTGAACTTGCATTATGAATACATGGAATATAGTTTTATTGGATAATGGTTTGTTAAAAAATAAAATCCGCCGAATTGCTTGGCGCCGCCTAGGCGGCTTGGCGCTTGGTGGTGGGTCTCCGCCTGACTACCTCCAAGCGCCATTTAGAACATTGGTAATAATTGCAAAAGTTAATAGAATTTCTTTTTTGCTGTTCAAAAAAAAAAAAAAAAGATGGCCAAACAATGGGCCATGTTTTCCATTTCTTCTTGCAACCTTTTAAAATTTGATGGTAGTTTTCTCTCTTTGTGTTTTAATAGGACCCCAAAATGCAGTTTGTATTTGGCTCTTTAGGAAGAAAATTGAAGAAATAACTTTCTTTGGATTG
>JAOTQK010000024.1:720206-732053 GCA_025642025.1 Rhododendron ferrugineum
GACATTCTTCCAGGAACTTCTTCAATTCCGGATGTCGGACTCCACCCTTTTAACCATAGCCTCCACACCATCTCCCTTATCTGAAAAACCCGAGCATCCCCCTCCTTCAAGATATGGTATAGAGTAAGCAAAAGCAAGTTTGTATACTGTGTTAGGCAAAAGCAAGTTTGCATGATCTGTTAGCCAAACCATTCCCACTCCTATTCTGTTCCATCCACGTCAACTCTTGAACAAACTCTACAGGGCTTCTGTAGACATCATTTTCAGACAAAATATGGCCCCAACTCTTGAACAAACTCTACAGGTTAAGATTTGCCAGGTTCTGAATTGGGTAAATGTCCAGGTAATTAAGAGACGAGATGTTAGTTTTACCAAGTTAATCCTCTATGTTTTCAGGCACAAATCAAGAGAGCTTGATACTTGCATTTCAGCCGAGTAAACAACCAAGCACAAAAGCTGGTTCTACTTAACATCTTGTAATGGAATAAGTGGATCCCACCGATTAATACAACACCATCGTTCCTTTCATTGTTTTTTATTCTAGAAACTAGGTTGCATGCAGTGGTTAGTCGTAGATTAATTATTACACTAATTACTTTTTGAGGGGAGGGAAGACGGGGATTATCACAAACCCTTTATGCATGTGTTCCATGGATATTTCGCCAGCTGATTTTGTTTCATAACTGTACTTCTGCCTTTATGTGACTTTTTTGTCAGATTCTTATACAATTTGATTCTCTCAGATGAGTGGTGGTCAACATATGGAGGGGGGTGCCCGAATTTGGCCCGTTTGGCCATCCGTATTCTCAGTCAAACTTGCAGTTTGATCAGCTGCAAGACAGACCAGACAACTATTCAAAAAATGCATGATACGAAAAACTGTCTTGAGCATCAGAGGCTTAGTGACCTTGTTTTTGTTCACTACAACTCGCGATTAAGGCAAATGTAAGTGTAGAGAACATATGAACTTTTCATAGATCACAAAAGGTATTTAAAGTGCAAGAGATAAGGCCTTCCTTGGACTAATTGATCCTTTACAGGGTTCGGAAGGACAGAGAACAGGGTGCAGTGGACCCCATTTCGTTTGAGGACATGGGTATTGTCGGAGATTGGGTAATGGTGAAGGAAGGATGTTCAGAAGACTTTGGGAGCTCAAATTGGATGACTGTGGACCCACCTATGGGGAACACAGTGCTTCTAGGACCATCAACCGATGATGTAGAAGACTTAGGTGCAGGTAATGATAGTCTTTTGTAACTTCATCTTATTTTCTTCGTTGCAAAATAAATTAATTCCAGTTATGGTTTTGCAGGGTTTGATGATTTTGAAATCTTTGAAGGAGTGAAAAACGGAGAAGAGGAAAATGGTGAAGACAATGTAGTAAGCCAGTAGACACGGCAGAAAATGCTTGTTTTGGTTTTGGTCTTTTCTTCTTTTGGAGGCGGTGGAAAATTTACTCTGGGGAATCTACTTCGATGATAGTTTATGCTTTGTGTTGTAATTAGGCAGGAGAAAAACATATAGACCCATTGTGTATGTTTGGAGTTTGGGATCACACGTATTGTTAATGCTAAACCGGTTATGTATTTAGTTTGGTTTTTTTGGACGGCGTGCATTTTTGTTTTTTGAAAACAGGAGGTTGGGGACTACAATGATCTTAGAGTACGAAGTTGGAATCCTTGTAAGGCTTAAAACCAGGCGTGATGAACTCTGCATCGGTTCCAGGAACAAAGACTTCTTTCCGTAAGTTGAACTTGAAGCTTGATATAGGTATTTATGTATATATGTTACCTGTTCGGGTTTTCGCATTACCGTGAGGTTTCTATTTTGGACTTAGAACCAGCTTTTTGAATGCGATTTTTGTCTCTGTCTTGTTACCTTGGTTTCTGCTTTACATTCATTCTTTTGTGCCCTTTAATTGCTTTTTGTGAAAAATGACCCAATACTAGTATATCCATACGAAGTATGTAATGAGAGAATTGGCCAACTTTGAGTGTGGCTTTCTTTTTGGCCTGATCTTCCCAAAATGCCCCCATGTGATGGCTTAATCCTGACCTTCAGCTGAAGCGTATTATACTGTTATTGTACATGTGCATATCTATGAACACAAGCCTTTTGAAGTACCCCCGATTGCTTCCATTGTTGTTGGAAAGGACGCTGAGATTTCTTTCAACATCAAATCCCGCAAATCCTGACTATCACATCAGTCTTTTCCGCCCTTCTCCCTCTTTCACTGGCCCTTGCCCTTTTCTACATCCATAAAAGAAAGAGATATATAGAGAAGTACCACAAATTTTCTTTTGGGTTTCCATCCAAGAAAACCAGTTCATCAGTTAAAGATGCCAGCATTAGCCGACGCTGTAAGGATTTTCCAGTTTTTGGCTCCAAATACAAACCTAATTCAATTCCAATCGGTCTTGGAAGCCAATTTTATTCAAGCTTCCTATTCTCTTAAATGCTGGCAATGTATTTTGATGCGTAAGTTGGGTCTTGGGAGCATGTCCCTGTTGTTTGCTTTTTTGTCAGGAAAAAGAAAAGGTCACAGAATGATGTTCGACTATGAAATTGCATATTTGTCCAAGGAATTCAATTGAGAAATTAATAACCATGAGCAATTGGTTATTTCTTTTCTCCGGTGAGTTTCTGCTAGTTGTATTCTGTTATTTTGTCATTGAATAATCTGCTTGATAGAGCATAATGGAGAAAAATATTTACCGATAAAAAAAATGTCGAAAAATAATTCATGTAGCGGCTGCAATTGGTTGGAATGCAATACATAGTTTGGTTTGATTTGGAAATATTAGTTTGCTAGTATATTTCACATGTATCTGTTCTTTCTTCTTTTATAAATATCCAGGTTCGTGTTGATGTCGGTGCTAGAAACGCTGGCAAGGTTCAGGCAGCACTCACAGAGACTGACTAAGTTGGTTTGGGAGCCTTTGAGAGAGCAACAATAGTACGAGGTAGAGCCTGATTTTATGAGCCACATTTCGTCTTTTTGCTGCTGTTGTTGCCGTGGGATTTGACGAATGGTAGGTTTTGTAACTTATGTTCCTTATATTCTTTTGTTTGAGATAAGGAAACCTTTCAACATAATGTCTCATGTTTGATGGTTTCATTCATGGTGATTGTGATGTTCCTAATGTCCATACTTGTAGAAAATATGGTTATGTACTCTATATGTAGTTTTGTGCTACTTAGGTTTCAAGCATACCTTTGCTGTAAATTGAACTTCCATCGCGTCTTAGATTGGCAAGTGTTGAATCCTCTATCATACTAATAGCTACAATCCGCTTCTAGAAAAACGTTCGTTTGTTTTGAAGTCATCTGTTGTTCTTTTGAGGTTATGATCTACCATTTTCCACAATTATGCTGGGAAAACTGAGCATTTTCTATACTACAACCATTTCAGTAACCACTTGATTTTAAGAGTGCAGAACCCGATTTCAGTACCATGCAGATCCCTTGATCCAAACTTTGCGTTGTTTGGTGGTTGACACCTTGGGAAAGTGTGTAGCTAGATACCAATGATTATCATTTTGTTCACACAACTCAACATGATATGTGTAGAGAGCTTTTCCTTTCGAAAACATGCCTTATTTTATTGCCTTGTAGTTTTAGTACTGCTTAATTAGTTAATTAAGATAACTAATTAGTTTTTGCATGATATTAGTTTTTTAGTCACAATTCACAAATTTAGGATTGTGTGGGACTACTATTGCTTTGAAAATGCTTGAGCATGAATTTTGGCCTCTTAACTGGGTGACAATGTTTCAATAACTCATGATACTTAGCTGTGAGGTTTTGACATGGTTATTTGGCTTTCTTTTTCCTTTCCTTTTGATACTGAGATAATTTGGTGAACTGTAGTACAGATTACCCTTTGACATTCAGGTTTTGTGTCCGATAATAGTATATATTGCATAGTTGTTCCTTTCTAATACTTGCATTCTCATTCATGAAAAAAAAATCCTGTCACCATTCCCACTAAAATTTAGTGGTCTATGAGTTGATGTTTACGGGGGTGGATGGAATTTACATTGATGATAAGAACCACGCTAACCATTCGACGAGAAAGAAAATCTATATAACCAACTGGAGTTTGCTCCTGTTGCAGGATCGCCATTGGTTTTGCCTTCAAACCCCTTCATCATTGCCGTTGAAGGGCTCAGGAACTCCCAAACCAAACAGACATGGGTTTCCGTGCAAGAGCCAATGCCCAGACCTAGAACTCCAGATCTGGGTCTCCGAATCCCAAAAATGATGGTGAGAGTGGGAGATCTCTCCATAGAGAGAGTCTCAACCATCTCGCCACCATGGGGTAGAAGAGGAGAAGAGAGGGTCCGGGTTAGTGGCGGATTGAGAGGGGAGGAGGAAGGAAGGGATCTGAATAGACATTGGCGCTTAGCGGCTTTTCTTTTTGTTTGTTATGGGTTTTTTTTATTGCACTATATTTTCATATTAATATAATTGGTATGATCTTTTGCTATAAAAAAAGAAAAAGAAAAAGAAGAAGTGCACAATATTTTCTGTTATTTTAGCTCGTCAAATTTTGAGCTTAAGGTTGCCTACGATCAAGATACAAATAGTTGGTGGGAAAAGACAAACTTGACATATGTAAGGTGAAAATAGTGCAGTTAGTCTGATCATTAGTAAAATTAAAAGAGAATCACCATAACTAAAGGAACTAAAATTAAATCATCATTTTTTCAATTCACAGGTTAACAAGTTTATCAAATCAAACTTCTTTCCGGCCTAAAAAACTCAGCATTCAACTTTCACTACTTAATTTTTTAGCTTTCGGCTTCCAATTTTCAATTTTATCAAACAACACCTTAATTCCCAATTCAAATATATATTTTTGCTTATTTGCGATTATTTTACTATGTACTGTACAATAAAAAAAAGTCCATGCTTTTTTCACCTAAAGAACCAAGGAGAGCTTTTAAGGGGTATTTAGCTTGACTCACAATCAAGTTTTTACAGAATCTACGAAAAACTACATTAAACACATTCACAACTTACTTTAAAAACAACCTAAAATGGCATAATCTTGAAAGCACTCATAAGTTGAGCCTGCGACAATTTCACAAAATTTCCATTCTGGCATTCTCATGGATGATTTTCTCTTACCCTTCAAGCCACTGACAAAATCTTTGCATCTAGCACTCTAGCACTTTATACGATAAAAAAGCTATTTGACAGCTTATTGGACATGAAATAACCAAATTTTTACACAATTCACGAAAACTGCATCAAACATATCCACAACTCAATTTAAACTAATAATCTAACAAGCCATAGTATTAAAGCTAATTGGTAATTCAGCCTCTCAGAGTTTTACAGCTTTCTCATTCTCCAGGATGATTTTCTCACTAAGAGGAAGCCCACAATGACCAAATCTTTCCAGAGACAACACAAGTAGAAGACCGGATCTACCTTTGAATGCCCAACTACATAGCATCAGTCAAGATTAATCATCAAAGGGCAAGTTATACTGGATAGGAGTACCCGCGGAGGTACCGGGAATCAACACCTGATTCACGAACCAGTGCCAAACGCCCAGTTCGTGCCACCTACAAAAAAAGAAAAACAGACAAAAAGCCACATTAACAAAATTGCGTAGTACAAGAACAGAACTTCAGCCGCATATGATATGAATCTAGAATTTTCAACAATTGATCATCAAAAATGCATTAACAGCTAAGATAATTCACAACCCATTGATCATCTTAAGTATGAAGAGTATAAAGAAAGAAGCAACCGAGCTTTAGATGGAAGAAAACAATCTGGCGTGAACAAGAACCAAAAGAAGTATATAAAATGAAACGCACGGCTCCTCTATTAGCATCCAAGAAAACGATTCCAGAGGAAAGTGTAAATAATGTAACGAAAAGAACAAGTAAATAATAACCATTACTTGTTTACTTTTCAAGAGAGTTTGCGTAAAATAATATGTTTCTTTCCTGCGGCGCATAATTCCCCACATGATTTGAAGGAAATTGTTTCCTGCAAGAAAACTGTTATGGGGAACCCACGTTTTCCTCAGCCACCTGAACACATGCAGGAAGATAAATCGGTAGAGTTTTTTTTCGCCTTCTATTTACAATCATTCCCTAGCAAGGAGCAACTGAACAGGACCAAAGATCTCAAACCTATATGAGCGAGCCCCAACTTACTAGAAGTAAATAGCTAATGCTGAAATCAAAATCGAGGATAAATAACAGACCTCACAAATGCCATATGGCTCCAACAGTCTCTGGAGAGCAACCATCTTATTTAAATCTCCTGTAAGCTGGAACAATATCCAACAGAAGAATTGTCAATAATCACCAGTCATATATTGGGGAGAAACCCAAGGATCTAAATTCTAAACTGACAAGCTGATAACCACTCAATGCTTTATTTTTCCAATCACAGGGCCCTATACTCAAAAGATTATAACTACTGGCTAGGATGTGAAAGATTTGAACACAGGGTCTAAGAGGGCGGCAGAAAAGCTTTGCTCAAGGATTGGAGTGGTGATGTTGCTCGTCTTTGATAGACCATGTTGAATAATTTGGCCAAGGATGTGGTAAACAGATATTTGTTGGCTACTTGTAATGTGGGACCAGAGGATGTGGAGAGTCTGCCAAGTGAGGTTGGAGTTTTCGAAGTGTCTAGTTTATCAAAAATCATGCCGTGTGCTATTACGCGGGTGTTGTGCCCAACAACTTCAGGTCTGGTGGAAGGTCGGTGAAGAAAGCAATGCTTGGAAGAACTACTGAATGCTACGAACTTCTTCAGGATTTGAGAAAATCCTTGTTCGTTAGCTTTACCTTCAGTACATATGGTGAATGTAGGAAAACGAGGAGATGACAAGGAGAATATGAATGTACTGACTTAAGATATATCATATAGCCTTTTGCTTTGTAGGCAAGGGAACTGGACAAACTATAGGAGACAGGCTAATTCTAGGTCATGAAGATATGAGTGAAATTATGGACTAGAAGCCTCAGTGGAAAAATGAGAAATCAAATACAATAACCTGTGATATCAGATTTGTACAGGCTTTATTTTTAATGCTACATCAGGAATCATCCTTGGATCTTACGAAGAATTTGTTTGTTAGTTTAAATTTTTTCAAGAAAAGGATAACAGAAAAAACAAGCAGAAAGAAAATCAATCATTTTTTGTATGGACAAAGCAAGAGTCAAGTACTGTCTTCTAGCTCATTCAATACCAACTTTGATAATGTTAATCATCAAACAAGAATGCTAAACCAACTAATTGTCCTGTAATTTATGGTGCCAAATCTGAGCACTTAATGTACAAGAACTAAAAATGCCACGTCGTCATTGTCCACAAAATGTTAATTAATTTGGTAAAGAGTGGGTGCAAGAAAATGTAACTTGAATGGAAATAAGTTTGGAAAGATGATCACCTCAAGTGTTATGGTATGATCAGAAACATCAACAGCTTTGGCTCTAAAAATGCTAGCAATGTCAAGAACATCACGACGGGCAGCAGCGTTCACAGCAATCTTTATCAACATCAGTTCCCTCTCAGCAAATGGCAGGTGAGTGAGATCCTGAACCTGAAAGAGCGACCAAATCTATGATGACTCATTTGTACATGCCACTAAATCTACTATGATTCACAAGGTTTTAAAATTCAGATCATCGCCGAATATTAGATTAACACGTCATATAAAAAAATAGAACAAAACCCCCAGTGGTTTGGTCAATGCATGGATTGACTCCCTGTACTTTATTGACTAAAATGCACTGTCACCTTCTGCTAACCTCCCTTGTAAATTGTCCTAGATACCCAAATCTTCCTCACATCTCTTCAAAATACATATATGCGTATATAATTCTAACAAAAACCAGCATCAATTGCCCCCTCATTGCCTTGTCCCATCATCACCTACTATCCTGTCCCAGACCCGCTGCTCGCCACAATCTCGCCAGACCATAGAAAGATGACCCACTTATTCAAGAATCCTCCTATACCTTTTTGCTTCCCCATTTTAATTCCGCATTTCTCTCTCGAATTTGTGTGTGTATGTTCATTAAATCCCTGTAAAAACCCAAATCCAGTCACACAAAACACTTTACATAAAGTTCAGAAAATATGGCAAACCCATGGAGGACATATTTGGAATCAGAACCCTTGCCCCATTGCCACGAGATTCAACATTGGTACTTCGATTAGCATTAGTGTCAGATTTTGGTGAGGACTGAACCTACCTAGTAACCTCTGACTGCACATCAGCGGCCATTAAATTCTCAAAGCCCAAAAAATAACTTTAGAATTTATTTCTTGACGGATGTAGTTGTTACTAAATTAACAGCAGTTCTCATACCCCACTCTGACAGTCAGGCCCAACTTTTCTCTATATAGAGAGGTGAAAAAGGTTGGGGTTCAACAAAGTTGGGTGATCAAAACTGAGAGAGAGAGAGAGAGAGACATAATTGCTTTTGTTTTGGTAATAATTATAACTAATGGGATGCCATAAAAGACAGTTGCATGTGGAAGACAATCTGTAAGCAAGGTCTGCAAGTGAACTACGGAATTGAGACAATAGAGGGTTGTAGAAGACAGGTTGGGTTCCAGAGGAGAAAATGAGTGACGAAAACAATGGCATCCTTGTAATTTTGTAGAACTAGAATGCTTTTTTTGTTTGGAAAATGACCCACTCTTAAGGTAGCGTACCTGAGTAATAACTAGTGCTAGATTACTCAAGGAGTTATGTGGTGATAAATCAAGGTCAGAGGGCAATCCACAAACGGACAAAAACCATACAGGAGGTCTAAGTGAAGTTTGCCCAAAAAAATGATAACAAAACAGAAGAGATGCTGCCCAAGATGTATATTTACATCAAGCGAAGTCATACTTCATGCTCCAAATGTATCCAAAGCATAGCCAAATTTTTTGGATGGAAGTACCATTTCACTTGTGGGCCCATATGGCCCTTCTAACTGCGTCTTTTATAAAATAACCTAACAATTGTCACAAAATTCGCAATCATTGTATCCATACTGAGCAACTAACCACAAAAACACAATTCTTCCTTTCTCATAGGCTATGAATATCGAATCATGATTATCTACTTGGAAACAAAACATTATTCTGTTCCTTGAACACAAACAATGTGATCACAGCATCACAAATTCTTAAACGTTTAAATATCTGGTGGAAATCCATAAGATTGCACCAAGATTTAAAAACCCAATGGCTGACTAGCAGACATACAATAACGACGGTGGTGCCCTATATTTTCCCGAAACAAAGGCAATTTTATATCATTCATGTTACGTAATCAACCAATAGTTGTTTCACCTTGGACCAGGATAACCTCACCTCATGAAGATCTATCAGCTTGTAAAGTTGCTGAACCAACTTGCCAATAGACTCATCTGTGCCAGGAACAACAGTTGTAATACGAGAAAGCCCCTCAACTTCGGCATGACCAACAGCTAAACTCTGAACGGGCAAAAAAAAGGAAAAGACAATCACACGCACGCCAAATGGAGAAAATAGGAAGATGGAAACCAAAGAAGAGAAAGATAACAGTGAAATACATACCTGAATATTATAGCCCCGTCGAGCAAAAACTCCAGTTAATATGTTGAGAACTCCAGGCTTGTCATTTACCAGCATGGATAAAGTATGCGACCGAAGCCCACTTGTCTAGAAGTATCAAACCAAGCATTATTGCTCACCTCATCTTGAAGTCTTTAACTAACTTTCCACAAAAATCACACATTTTACAGCAGCAAACAGGCCAATGGGAAAGGGGGGAAATACTTAACAGCATTGTAAAACTCACAACATCAATCCAACTAGTTCAAGATTAATTTTTGCACCGAAAGAGCCCTTTTGCTGAGGATCAAAATCAAAGTGTCATTCAAATTGGGTCCGATATATCCAAATTACTAGGAGCTTATATATGCAGTCACACAAAACCGAACACCTAATATAGAAATCCATTTCTGAATGATTCTGGGTCTCCAATTTTTTATCTTCAACCATATGTTCTAAGTTTAATCCTCTAGAATGTTTAGAGTTCATGGTAGCTATTAAGCTACTAACTGTCCCAAAATCTTAAGTTATTCGAAAAAAGGCCCAACAAATTCATATCAAGATATGACTTTTTGAAATTTAAACAATGTTTTAATGGTGCACCAATGCTGATGGAGCATTGGATAATTTTTCTATACTAGATGCTCCCTAGATTCGTGCGCTGATGCGTGTGAGGAAGGCAGAGGCATGGTTGGAATAAAAAATGCAAATAATTGTGCAGGACTATTTGAAGACTGAACCTAAAAAACGGAGCCTCTCTCTAAAAAATTCTAAAAAAAATGTACTGCAGCAAATAAGTAACAACGATAGCAATAAATGCAAATACGAATCAAGTAGTTTGTGATATCCTAGAGCACATGATTGACGATAAACTAGTCCAGCCAATTTGCCATGGTCCCAAAAAGCCCATTGGGAAGAGAACAGGAATGCGAAGCATCTTTAACGGCTCAATTAAGAAATCAGATACCAACTAAATAACAGGGTAACCTACAGTATCACATTCACATTAGGTATCTACACACATTTCAGTCAGGTGGGTGATGCTTTTAAAATAGTGTGGACACATTTGTGCTACAAGTAACCACTACAGAAGATTGAAGAATAATATAATAGGATAATGAGCAACAAAGTTTACTTACATTGTCATCATCGAGAACACCCCAGTGTGCATCGAGAACTTGACTTATAGGGAAGTCATCAGTTATTTCCACAGGATAAACATCACCCTTCATGAATACAGAAAAATTTATCAAATACGCAACCCCTAATCAATCAAACTTGAATCATCCATTTACTCTCCACGTTAGCTCACAAAAGCCAGGGGAAAAAACTCATTACCTATTTGACAAGGAGAAAAATTAATGGCAAGGTCTACTGACTAAAAGGAAGATATTCACACCTCAACATCAAACTTATTAGTACCTACCACATTGCACTATTTTTTTCTGGTAGCTGAGAGTTCCATTGAGATTAAAAAAAATTAATCGCAAGTGCTTTGCGAACCCAAATAGCATGCAGATGTACCATGCGAAGTATGAATCCACTACGGATGACATTTGTTTTTAAACTTCCATGCTTCATTGATTATAGCAGTTGGCAAAAGAAGCACACTAAGCTAGACTAGGAAAAAATTAAGAGATAGAGATCTATATAAGCAGATACCCTAACAGAAGTATCAGATTCTCCTTTAAGTGTTGTCTTTCTTTTCCCTACAAAAGCGTCTTCTGGCATTGTTCCTTCCAAATCTGGATATGAAGCCGCTGAATATCGCCAAAAGGGAGCAGACTCCCCCATCTTTTCCCTTCTTAAAGCAATCTGAAGAACATTTTCAGAATATCATTAAAGCATGCTTGCTTGAAGGGTAATACAGTAGAAGAACGAATGACTAAAATACTGCATCGAAGTAACTTCTGCATTTATACCGACCTTTCCAGTTCTGGCAATTTCTCTAATACCAAACTTGCTTAAATTTCTTTGCACTGCAACCATTTTGCCTGGGTCTCCAGTCACCTGAACATCCAGTTAAAAACAGAAAATTGTGAAGGCTGAGCAAACAGTACATCAAGGATTCTGTGAGAAAATGCGACTGCAGTATGATGCATATCGCACTCCATAAAAACTAGTGCTCTACGAGATACAGAAGAGATCCCACAAGAAGGGTGCTGATCCAAGCAGGCTCTTCGTAAAATTCTGATCAAAGCATAATGAATAGGCCATGTCATCAAGCATAGATGACAAGATCACCTATGTCTACCAAGTTGTGGAAAGCCAACACCGGCC
>JAOTQK010000024.1:732153-751070 GCA_025642025.1 Rhododendron ferrugineum
AGCAGCCATTGTAGACTGGCAAAAGCTGAAGAGTTTCCAGGAAAAGTAAAAAATGCAACTGGTTGACAACACAAGTATCGTAATTGGATACAGGATACAAGACTCAGGTTCTGGCATGTGCCCGGCGCATTTGTTCGGCTATGCCATTTCTCCTAGCATAGATGACAAGATCACCTATGCCTACCAAGTTTTGTGGAAAGCCAACACCGGCCAGCAGCCATTGTAGACTGGCAAAAGCTGAAGAGTTTCCAGGAAAAGTAAAAAATGCAACTGGTTGACAACACAAGTAGCGTAATTGGATACAGGATACAAGACTCAGGTTATGGCATGTGCCTGGCGCATTTGTTCGGCTATGCCATTTCTCCTAGCTACAGTACTCTCCCTACTCCTCCATATACTAACTTGACCGCCGGAGGGGCGTAACGCTGGTCTCAGCCCTCATGCCTTGTTTTGCAGGTCACTCCGTGGAAGGAGAAGGCGGGAGGACGCAATCCAAGAAGAGTTCCCAGAAACCACCACCCACACTTGTAATGGGCCGAAGGGTCATCATACCTCATGGGCCAAACTATGCAACCCACAAAGGCCTAATGAGCCTCTGAACCTGGGACGCGTGGCCACTGGGGCTTAGCTGAACAAATGCGCCGAACCAGAACATCGGTCTGAATAGTCGAGATACTTTTATCTTCGGGTCAGGCAACCAGGTTGGTTCCTTACTTGATCCTGTCCGGTCACCATATCCGAACCCATTTATGTCAAGTAAACCTGATTCGGATTCAAATAGTATGACTCGCGTAATGCACGGAATGTAGTTTGAGCACATGACAATAACCGACTCCATCCTTACCTCACTTGCCAAACACGTGTTACTTGGAGGGCAAGGTTGGAGGTTCTGTATAAAGGGTAAGCCCAAACCCTAAAGAGGTACGTCTTTCACACAACCCTAAACCCTTATTTGCCTCTCCTATTCCTCTAGTTACTTAACCATCGGAGTGCCTTCCCAGTCACCTCCGACCGGTTAGCCACTAACAGTGGGTGTTCAGTGTGCAGATCAGGTCGTGTTGCACCACTTGAGCCCAGATCTGAACCGGAGGCCCACCTGAGCTCATACCAATTATTTTGACACACCACAATACTCAATCTGCACCCGACATTTTGCTCAAACGCACTAGTGGAATCTGTACTCGATATTTTGCACATTTATTGAACTCGGAGCATTTGTGTGACATTAGCATGGTTTCAACTTCATGACAAGGTTTCTAGTCGTAATTGTACATCTTGTACACATGGGGATCTCAGCGAGCTGCTCTGAGGCAAGATGCTCATACCAATTATTTCGACACATCACAATGCTCAATCTGCACACGACACTTTGCTCAAATGCGCTCGTGGAATCTGTACTCGATATTTTGCACATTTATTGAACTCGGAGCATTTGTGTGACATTAGCATGGTTTCAACTTTATGACAAGGTTTCTAGTCATAATTGTACATCTTGTACACATGGGGATCTCAGCGAGCTACTCTGAGGCAAGATATTGGATCATGAGAGCTGCTCGTGGACTTTGGTGAAGAACTGTAAACTTAGGTAAACAAGGAAGCTCCTTTCATATCGAGTCTTGCACTTTCCAAATTCAACAGTGGAAATGGTTTTGGTTGTTTGGATCCTAGTTTGACCCTAGGATTTATATCTATGGGTTTCTCCATTAAACTGTTGGGTATTTGCATTTGTTTTGTTCATTGGTTGAGAAATTCCTATACCCTTGTGATGATTCTGATTTCCTCATCCATTAGAATTTTGTTAAAATGCTCGTTTAGCCTGCAGGTAAATTCACCCATGCACCAATGAACCTACACCCTGAAGCAACATCATCTTGCCCCGAAATAGAAATGAAGAAGATGAGCACTTTGGAAACTCAGCCATCTTCATGTCCTGATGTGATAAATAACAAGACACGCTACCGCATATGAAATTCATAATAGAGGCTAACACAGGCAATAGCTACTGTAGGCAATTAGCAATACCAACACAACAATGTGCAAGATGCAGATCATATATTGCATTAAATATCATCAGGTAAAGAAATAGTAAAATTTCTCCTGGACCACCTCAATAGTTAGCGAGTGCTCTGAGATATCAACAATTTTAGCTCTAAAAATGTCCACCAACCACATGACCTGGAGATTATAGCCAAAAAAAAAAATTAAAATTAATGTCCAAAATGAAAAGAAAAAACAGTAGATACTAACAGGAACACTTTTGGCACAAATACTCTCCTGAGAACTCAACACATTGACTTCACAAAACAGTATTGCATGTTATTATTGCAAGGTCTGATACATTTACCGCCTCCTAAAATTTGATGTCAGAAAGAGAAGCAAGCAGTTCCTTATTCCATTCAATAAGCTACAAAGGCTACCCACAGAGAAGAAACTCCTCTCTCTCATCATGATCCTAATCTCGTGATCTAGAGCTATGCACCCAATGTAGATGATGGCATTAACACGCGGAATAAATTTGACCAAAGAAAAATTAGAACAAGAGGCTGGTGGGACATTAGTTTTCCATTTAATTTGTATTCACCATTTTAAAATAATGCCTGGTGCTACTTAAAGAAGCAGTATTACATACTCTCCTTAAAAATTCACTGTGCGACTCTTGTGGAACCCTTGGACGTTTTGTACAAATTACTGGAAAATAGCTTAACGCAGGTCCCTCCAGTCTTAAACTGGATTATGATTAATTAAGATTTAAAACAGGTGAGGACTATTCTTATAAAGAAGTATGAAACAGGTGCTGGAAGATGATCCATAGTACTATGCATGCTTTTTAGCTTTTGCTGATTTTTTTCTTATTTGTTTGTTTTGTGTTAAAATCAACATGCAAAATAAGCAAAGATTCAGAGACAAAGTTGTTAAGGTACCAATAGTCCCAAAAGCTTAAGCTACAAGGAAATGGGCCCAACAATGTATATCAAGCTATTTAACAAAAGTAAGCTAATAAGAAAGGGTTACCAAGTGGGCAATACATCACTTATCAGCCTTTAGGAGTGTCATTCTTATCTATGAGAAATTTTCTGAATAAGAGGCCGAGGGGCTCTGAGCTTTAATTTTTGCTTTGTTTTGGGTAATTGGGAGGCTCTGAGCTAACACTTCTAGTCACTCTACCAATTCTTCGGAGGGTTTAGCACAAAAACTCAGTGAGGAGATCAGATTAAAAGTAGAAGGATTGATTATTCCAAAAGCGAAAGGAGACAATCAAAATACTATGTACTTTGTAGCAATAAAGATTTCCAGCATAACTCAGATGGTTGGATGTCAAACACCTTCCCAGACATCAGCACAAGAACCAAGAAAAGCATTGCAACCGCAATTTTGTTTCAAACAAAAATAAAAATTTCAGATCCGTAGTGTTTGGTTAGCATGAAGGGTCACATTAGTTGGTCTAGTTTGTGGTCTACATTCCGTTTTTTTTTTTTTTTGGTCTGCATGAGCATTCCAAGAGAATAACCATTCCATTCCAACCTTCACTCCAGTAAACCAAATACTGCTGTATAGAGCTCTAAAGAAATAGTGCTATTTTTGGTAGAATCTCCGGAATAGTTTAAGTGCACTGTGGACTAAACCTCCAGAGGACAAAGCATTAATACCTCAACTCGGTACACTGGATCTGCATTGATTTTGATGAGCATCAGTTCACGTTCCACCTGAGGCTCTTTTGATATATCTTCAACCTTGTAACAAGTAAAAGATTAGGTTAGTAAATGTTCCCTAAAAAGGAAGGAGAAGCTACCACCGTACAGATAAATGTTAGAGTCAACAAGAGAGGGCTCAAAAATGACGAGAATCTGATCCACGGTATTCCAACAGAGTTTCACATTGTGGGAATTGCAATATATCAAAGCTCAAAAACAATAAGAAGAACCCAATGGGGGAACACATATGTTTTGAAACAGTTTTTTTTTTATCGGCAAATATGTTTTGAAACAGTTTCAGAGAACTAAGTACAAAAATCCTGGCAAGGAATCAAAGACTCCCAACATGACAAAGTGAAAATCTTGAAAATATAAAGGAGTTTATAAAATGTACAAACAACGGACTTACAATGAGTTCTCAAATGGAAGGTTAAGGATTAGATCATAACCTTCAAAACATTAACAAGCTTTTGAAGCTGTTCCATAACTTGATGCAACACTCTTTCAGTTCCAGATACAACTATGGTGAAGAGGGCCTTGTCCTTGTTCAGACCAACAGCGAGGGACTCGATGTTGTATCCCCTTCTTGCAAAAACTCCGGCAATCCTATTTATCATTCCGCTTTCATCACCAACAAATACTGAAATTGTGTGCCGCCTCACCCTGTATATTTGTATAAGTGATCCAGTAACCAATTTAAGCATATCAAATAAAGCATCCACAAAGAGGCTTTGAGAGCCCCCCAGGAGTTGGATTCACCGAGTCGAGGAGCCCAGCATTCAAAAGGTCACGAAAAAAAACACAATCAAGAAAACACACTAGAGATAACTTGTTTTTGATCGGCCGCACCAGAGATAACTACTCCGTATAAAATAATCTCCATTACAAAGGCAATGTCACAAACAGCATCAAAAATATATATATATATGGTTTGCTTTGTCAACAAGGCTTTATTAAGGGGGGCTTGGTTGGCCTCCCACTATCAACCATTACCGCTGGCGTCAACGAGCCATGCGATACTGCAGGGAACAAAGAATAACTCAGGCAGCGAAATGCAATAGAGAAGAGGAAAGACTTTGCGCATGTTATTGACTCACCTACCTTCATTCAACAAGTATCCTTACAAAACAATATAGATGATAAGACAAATACCAAGAGAATGTTTTAGAGCATGAACTAGAGTGTTGTGTGCTGCAAAGGTCGCCATGTGCGTCTCTGTGTGTGTGTGTGAGAGGTTGCAACAGTTTGTTAAAGCACTGAAAATGTCTGTTTGATTGCTGACTATTTTACTCGTTTGAAGAATTATGCAAACATGCTCGTTTTCTACTAAACGCAAGAATGCCCTCCAAGTTTTCGAAGTCAACGTTTCCCCTAGTTAAGGTTTTCAAAGTTATGACTAAAAGAGCATTAATCCTCAATCATTCAACTATAACCTTGCTGCCAAATGTTGAAGTTGGTTTGCCCAGCCAAGTAGAGAAATGATGATAGCTAAAGAAGACAAGTGTGTGTTTAATTTTATATAGGTGACTAACATCTAGTTAATGTAATCAACAAATAGGGTAGCTTCTTTTTTTTTTTTTAAATGAGGTTTAACCATTATACTAGTTTTAGCTACTAGGCATGAAGATATACGTTTGTTTAGAAATAAAGAACCAAAGATATACGATTGAGATTCATGGACCTTTTATATTGCATCTCCAAGGAGCAAGCAATTTAGTAGGCATCTTTAATGGAATATTGATGAGAAATTGATAAACCAACCTGGAATTGTCACGACACACTATTAGGAGTGGAGACAAACAATTGTAACGCTTTTATGATAGGTTCAAACCTCTTAGTGTAGTTTGTTGCACGTACTGACAATTTCGAATAAAAAAAACCTAATACATGACAAAATTAGTTCGGAAAAAAAAAAACTGACCTAACACTTGCGGAGTAAATGTAGACGACAAGATAGTTTTTTTTTTTTTTTTGGTGTTGTTGATCTTATGAACAAAGTGCTCTTAAAGTCTAATGAAAGTTGTCGATCAAAAAAAAAAAGTCTACCCAACCGGCTAACCCTCTTCCTTGGTGATAAAACTTGTGGAATAAACGTAGACGACGAGATTGTTGTTCTTGCTGGTGTGATCTTATGAACAAAGTGTATTTAAAGTCTAACGACAGTTCTACGTAACCCTCTTCCTAGGTGAAAATAAATGAGCAACCACTTGTGGACTAAAAGTAGATGACAATATAGTTTTTTGGTTTTTGGTGTTGTTGATCTTGTGAACAAAGTGCTTTTAAGTCTAATAAAAGTTATACCTAATCCTCTTCCGAGGTGGGTTGATGTGTAAGTGAAAAATTGATCTACAAGCAAATTTCACTGACATCCCATGGGTTTTCCTTAACCAAAGGGCTTGTAGCCCAGCGGTTACCTCTTGGTACTCCCGCAAGGGAGGTCAAGGTTCGAGCCTTGCCAGAGGCGTTTGGGGTTCAGGGCTATGGACAGCTTATGGACCCCCTATGGTGTGGACTAACTAATTAACTCCCCCGGACCCCACTAACCCACAGTGATGTATACAATATTTGGCCCAAAAAAACAAGTATGTATGGAAATGACTATAAACCCCTATGGTTTTAATGTTCATTTCTCCGACACCAAACCAACCATTGTTCGACCAAACACGCAAATGGTTTATATTGACAAAATCATCCTTTTGGATAATAACATAACTAATAAAAAGCTCTCAATTATCAATTTTTTGGACCCAAAAGTAATAAAAGCTCTCAATTTTCAATTTCTAATGAAATTCTTCATCTCTACAAATCATCTACCCTTTTTTTTTATCAGCTACAAATCATCTACCATTAGTGGAAACTGGGATCGTATTTCACCCATTGGCTACTTATGTTTTTGTATCCCAAAAGTGGAAAATTATTCAGTGGCCCTAGAGGCCACGCGGTGCCCCAGACCCATTTTTCACCACATATTGTGGTGGGCCCAAGACAGTTTGAGGAAGAGAGTAATTATTCAATGCCTCAGGGCACCACGTGGCAGTTCCCCAAACTCTTCTCTACCACACATTTGAGTGCGCTCCGCACACTTTGTGGTAGGAACCACACAAATTTGGGGGAGAAAGAGTTTTGGGGCACCCCGTGACGGTGCCCCTTGGGCATTGAATAATTTTTCATGCAAAAAGGGACCTGGGCCGCCATGTGAATAATCTCCACCAAATTGATGAGCTTTCGTAGCGAAACAATCGAGACCCTAAGCGAATTAACTAACAAACCAAAGATCAAACAAGTAAAAGGCAATTAGCACAGCTCAGTTAAAGGAACACACGAACATTAATGGTGTCATTAAAGTAATAGAGGAGAGGTGTGCTTACAGTGGTGTGGTTGCGGGAAGAGCTGAACCGTTGAGAAAGGAACCGCTGTTGTCTTCGCTTCGCTTATCGACGCTGTTTGCTGAAACCACCAGTCTCTTGGGCCCATTGCCGTGTGCCTTGGAAATTAGACCTGGAACTGAGGTTAGAAACCCTCGAGTTTTCGGAAACCCTAGCTTAGAATTAGCAGAATCTAGAGATTGTTTCAGAGCTTGAACTGGTGAGGGGTGCGCTGCTACGGCCGCCATGAATGAGAGAGAGAGAGAGAGTTGGAAGTTGTAACGGTAAGCACCACTGGAAACGTGTTGATTTGATCAGTGACTACTCCTTTCGTGGGCCAGAAAATTATATAAACACCCTCGTACTGTTACAAAAAATGCAAGAGTGCCCTCAAAGTTTTTAAAATAATGGTTTCCCCTCGTCGAGGATTTTCAAATTTATAACGAAAAGAAAATTCTCAATCATTTTGCTGTATAGGTGTTTGGCTCGAATTTTTGGCTACTTTGGAATTTTAATTGTGTGCGAGCGTGTCACAGATTTAACTTATAAAAAACCAAACTTAATCAGGTGATTGTAATGTCGGTTTAATTACCTCAATGAAGAGGATTTTCATTTGAAGTATTGAAACGGCACAACGATTCACTAGAAATTCAACAATCAAAGAAAAACAAGATACCTTGCTAAACTCAAAACAATTTGCTTTCCATATGATTCTCTAACTTCGAAAGAACAAGAACGGATTACAATGTAACTACTCCTAACTACTTCGAACTAAGTCTAAGTTCCTAATTTACTACTTATGAACAAACCAAGCATAGCATAGCTGTTTGTTAACGATTTGTCTGGGGTCTTTTCCTTCTACGATCTCTCCCAGTTATAAGCAAATTCTTGGGTCTTCTTAACGGCTTCCAATCTCCCGCCAAGTTGTCTTCGAAGTCATTCTTGTTTTTGAATTCAAACTTTCCCTCCAGAGCTTTTGCTTGCAACCATTCCATGGTGATTCAATAAACCCACTATCTGCACTTCCTTTGATTACATCGTGCTTAAATTGGGTAGGTTTATACCCAAATCAACTTCCTTGATTGTGCCCCACGAATGTAACTGCTCCAATAGGGATTTAAACGACATTGCTTGTGTCCCTGGGCTTCAAACCGCATTCCTCTCATTTCCTTTGTTTTCTGCGTGACACCTAGTAATAATTGCTTTTTACCCATAAAACGACACTGAATTTGTCAAAACGTCATTGTTCCTTTAAGTACATGGTTCTGTGCATTTCAATCCACACGTGTTTTGTTTTGTTCAATGCAAATGGTCATTTGTCACTCTCTGATTGGGCCAATAAAATTCTCATGCAAACAATAGGTGACTGACATAGTTAAAATATAATCAACAAATGGGGTAGCCTTCTAGAAAAATAGAGGTTCAACCATTAAACTATATTAGCTACTAGGTATGAAGATATACGTTTGTTAATAATTAGAGATATACGATTAAGATTGGCTACTGATTTTGCCACACTCTCTTTTTTGTTAAAGCCACTCCCTGTAAGTGTATTTTTTGTGCAAAAATATACTTGCAGAGAAGTGACGTTAATAGAAAAGGAAGTGAAAAAATCATCTTCCTTAAGATTATGGACATTCTCTATTGCATGTCTAGGGAGTTGTTCTAGACATCTTATTATGGAATGTTGATGCACGGGAAATTGATAAAGCCTTTGTTCGGTTATGGGTTTTGAGTAGTGTTTTTGAATAAAGGTAGAGAGAGAAATGAGAGTAATGATTGTGAAGAGAGATAAAAAGTAGAGAGAGATAGAGTGAGAAATAAGAGTAATGATTGAAAAGTTAGAGAGAGAAAAAGTGCAAAATTTACTTTTTCCAAAATCTGGTATTAGGAGTTCCAAACCAAACAAAGCCACCACCCAGACATGGCGAGGAGCGATGACACGCTATCAAGAGGGAAGACAACCATTTGAAACGCTTGTGTATAGGGTTCAACTCTAAGTGTAGTTTGTTGCATGTACTGCAAATTAGTTTAAAAGAAAGCTAATATAGGACAAAATCAGTTCTATAAAAATACACGACCTAATACCTGCGGAATAAACGTAGACGACAAGATGTTACTTATTTTTCGTGTCTTTAATATTCTCCCATGTGCATTGCACAACATACGGATGTACTCAAATTTTAGATGACTACTTTGTGCCTCTCAAATTTATAACTATGCAATGAAAAAAGTTTCTATTATTTTTTTAAAATTTTTACTAAGAAAGAATAAGAACTTCATTAATAAATCGAATGCAAGCTATTCCCATTGAGCTTCATACAAGGAAATAAAACGTACTCAAATAAATAGGATGTTAAAAAAAAACGTCCTCTTTGCAAAATCATCTGATCTGGACTGAACAATCTTATTTGGCCCGGTTCTGCGATTCATTGGTCAAGTTATGATTTTGAAAAAATAAGAATCTTTAATTTTGATTTGGTTACTGATTATTAATTTAAGGATCACGGTTAGAATCGAACTGGACCGTTTAGTATTAATATCTATGCATATATATATACACATAAATATATATATAAACATGTATTTTGATTTGGTTAGTTAATTTTTTTTCCTTGGAAAGTTAACATATTTAGAGGAGGAATTTCCTTTGTTAGAAAAGTCCTAGTGCTTTAATTCTCAAATATTTTGAGTGTATGTGCCGTAAATAAGTGTTTGGAGGCTAATTGAATATAAACATGTATTTTGATTTGCTTAGTTTTGATTTTCAATATGTTAATAAAACCGTTTAGAATGGTTCATTACTGGTTTTCTAGATATCTAAAAATCAATCCGGACCGTATGCACAAAAACGGAAGGGAAATTTATATAAATGGTCCTTCTAATTTCATCTGAGTCTCATCTTTGTCCTCCAAGTATCAATTACAACTCTTTTGACCTTCAAGTTTGGTTTTCGTACCAAATTGGTCCAATTGGTAACTTCTGTCAGCCAAACTGGACGGAAAAAATCAGATTGAGGGTAGACGTCATTAATTGGACCAATTTTGTACGAACTGCAACGTCTAAATTGCCATCAATCTAATTTTTTCTGTCCCGTTTGGTTGAAAGATGTTATCAATTGGACCAACTTGGTACGAAAATCAAACTTGAAGGTCAAAAAAGTTGCAATTGATACTTGGAAGACGAAAATGAGACTCGGGTAAAACTAAGAGGACCAATTCTATAAATTTTCCTTAACTATTCGGCATAAGAGTGGTCCCCTTAGGTCATCCACAGTGGTATAATCAAAAGCTAATTGTTTTTAAAGTTAACAATGTTGGTGCAAAAAATAGCTCACAATGGTATAATCAAACTTAGCAACATCCTTAGAAATAATCAAATTTTGGGCTTTGGATAACCAAAACTAGCAACCTTTTTCAATAATCAAAATTTGTGGACCCCACACCACATAAGTTAACTAGTTCCAACATTTGTATACACGCGTGTTTCAACTGGTATTTTCTTCTTCTCTTTTTTGCCCACTCTATATTTCACTTCTTCACCCACAAAATTATTTCTCTTTCTTACCCTCCAAAAGTGAAACTCATATTTCTCGATCATCTACAATTCAACCCATCGATATATTGAAAAAGAGGGGAAAAAGTCACTGATTTTTCCCTAAAATTAAAAGAGGGAATCGATATATTTTTGCCAAAAAAAAAACGTAAATGAAGGGAAGTGAATGGCGAGAAACAAAGAGAGAGAAAAAAAAAATTGTAGTGAACCCCTTATTTTGATTATGGACTAGAAGTGACCATTGTGAAGCTTAACATTGTTAAGCTTAACAACCTCTTAAGTGAATAATTAAAAGCTGATGTGTCAACTTTTGGTTATCCTTTTTTGATTATACCACTGTGGATGGCCTTATAAGGTCTTAGCCAATAGGAGAGAGAGTTTTGTTCACCCTCTTTTAAGAATGGTGAACAAAATTGCACTCATCCACCGCTATGGAGGGTACCAACATGGAGGGTATATAGCCAGGAGACCGAGGGAGAGAGTTTTGACGACGGGGGAGGAGGAAAAAAGAGAAACAAAAAGAGAGCTAGGAATGTGACAGTTGCACACAGGGAGAGATAAACAGCTTATTTCACATTTTCAAACTCAAATATAATGTAAATGAAAAATAATTTTTCAATTTTTTTTGCATCGTATGAAATATCTCATCGAGATCTTTCAAACAAGATCCATATTGCATATTTTTTAAATTTCAATAAGCCCATAACTTTTGAACTTGAAATTACCTTCTTAAAAAATAAGAACTTTTTTTGGGTTCTGGAACGGGCTCATAGTCCAATCTTTGACAACTTATTTCAGAATAAACTGATAAGATTCCAACTATCATGATTACAACAAGAGAGGGCCGGTGAGGGAGAGGAAAAAATGCTCGTAGATTTAAACTAAGAAAATTTGAAAGCAAGTATTAGAGCAAGTATATCAGATGAGGTAAATTGGCTTTATAGCTATTTTACCAAAGGAAAACACACAAAAGCAAGCTGCAGCAGAGGAGGTAAAAGAGAAGGTAAAATGACTTTGATGAAATGGTTCGGTAAATGTACCAAAGCACTATTCACGAGCTTGACCATTTCTTTATTAGTACTCTCTCTCTCTCTCTCCTGAAAAGAAAATCTCTCTCCTGAAAAGAAAAAAGAAAATAAAAGTAAGTAATATTTTAATAGAGAATATGTTAGTATTGGTGTGGTGTTAAAAAAGACGTGAGTAGGTAAAATGAAAAAAATGCACTGTTTGCCAACATTTTTACCTAACAACTCGTAAACTAATGGAGGTCAATTTGGAACATAAAAATACTTATACACTGCGCCAAAATACATGTAAGTGTTGCAACTTCTTGAGCTGAATTCTCTTCTAACACAAGCTCCGGGAGTTATTCGACATGCTAATGCTATAGAATGCAAAAACCACCCAAGGCATGCCGCGTTCTGAAAGGAGTTCATGCCATCGAGGGGGTTCTTCATCATAAATGTAGGTCAGAGGAGAAACAAGAACACTGCCTCCAATCTACATTACAAAATAGTTAAGACCTTAGTTCCAGAAAGCCATTATGATAGTCCCTTGATTTTAACAAATATAAAGGAAAACGGAAAAGCTAAGAAGATGAAGCTGCAGTCCTGAAATGTGCACTTAGATCCAAAAGGAGGGAACGGTGTTTCCTTAGAGTCAAGAATCAGAACTAGTCATCGAATGGAATGAACTACAATGCACTTTTTTAGAATTTTTACGTGTGTCTCTTAGCCTCTATGAAAGCATTTGACCCCTCTCTAATTGAATGGAATGAATTCAAGTTTTCACAAGTAAATAACAGAAAGCAATTGAACCGTCATCAAGAAGAGAGGTTTGAGTCTTCAAGATGTGATTCGGCTTCACTCACTCTTTATTTCTAAACTGTCATCAATTTTTTGATTTTTCCTTTACAATGACTCCGTTGAAGCTGTAGTGGAAGTTGACTCCTGGAGCGTACTTTGAACTTCATTTCACACAGCACAAAGTCATAACCGAATTCATTATGCCTATTTTTGGTGTCTTGCCTATCCAGCAAAGGAAACAAGCCATTTGTATATAACCCAGCAAAGGAAACGAGCCATTTGTTTTGAGCATAGATGTTTCTTGATAATCTAGCCTCGCGTTGTATATAACCCAACATATACAATGGACAAGATTAAACTGATAAAAAGACTGAGGAGTTACCTCCTCAACCAGTCAACCAAACTGAAAACACATAATATCT
Organism: Rhododendron ferrugineum; assembly: GCA_025642025.1. Classification (NCBI taxonomy): domain Eukaryota; kingdom Viridiplantae; phylum Streptophyta; class Magnoliopsida; order Ericales; family Ericaceae; genus Rhododendron; species Rhododendron ferrugineum. The sequence goes on from JAOTQK010000024.1 coordinate 744,993, forward strand.
TCTTAGTACTAGAAACAATACAAACAGAAATTACCTCCTCAAGCAAATGCTTGCGTTTTGAGTCAGCTTCCCAAAGTTTAAGATTCATCTTGGAATCGACAAACGAGTATATCTCATTCATTCAAAGCATTAATCATGCTCGCTACAAGCTCTCTGTGCGGCGAAAAAGTAGTAAAAATTTCAAGCATCATTCATAAGGACTTTCATAGGCTTGCCACCAAAGCCTAAGGGAAAAGAACAAAAATAAAACGTAAGAACATATGAAATACCCTATCAAACAAACAGAGGCATCAGGCAAGTAAAAAACATGAAGAGAAGAATCGTACAATGCACATACATACGAAATTAAAGTACACAACACATACACCATATGTACTCCGAGACTAAGGGTGGGAGCTATGATGTGTCAATAAAGTAGATGAGAGTGAGAGATGAAAGTTTTACCTCTATAAAAAAAATTTAATGAGTTCCGTCAAGATTGCAAAACTTAGAATTCTCAAACCAATAGAAATGAGACTACGAAAACAAAACTAGGGTAGAGGACCAGAGGTACAAGAACCTAGATATATGGTGGTTAGTAGACAGGCAGTAGGCGCATGGGCTTGGCTTGTGAAGCACAAGCAGTCGTTTTTCCATAGAGAGTGCTGGTGACCAAGGAATTGCAAGAGGTGTCAAAAGAATTTCTAGCAAGGCTGAAGTGTTTTGAGTGATTACCTATCAAAGATTCAAAATTAGGTTGACTAAAATCATGGTTCTATACACAAACAATCTTGCATGCGTAGGTGTTGAACTTTATTTTGATTATTTTTGGAGATCCAGATGAAGGGACTAATATTATCTTAACTTTGACAACTAAAAACAGTGAGATAAAAGTTGCCCAAGGATTTTGTTTACCTCTTCCTGATGTTCCAGATATCTCCGTACCAATCTGCTTGAGACAGCTGGGAGGAATCCAGAGTATTATCATCTGAATGCCCCTTGATTCTAACATTAAGTTCAGGCATTTCCTCCTCAATCTTGGCAGATGAATCCACCAAAGGACTCCAACCCTTTCTTTAAGTTGATATGATCCCAACAGCACGTCCTAGCATGATCGATATTAAGGAACTTATGCTAAAGCACAATTCTTATCCCACACTGATATGTATGAACCCATTGTTATGCAGCACGCTGAATTTCTAAGAAACACTAATATGTGACTCCTATTGCTTAGCAATACCTTCATTTGTATAGAGAGAAGTCCCAGTAGAAAACTTCAGCAGAAGCTCATTCCCAGGCAAATTCAAGCATAGCCGAGACTAGCACCGTCAATGGTGAAAATAGTACTCCAGCAAACTAAGATTACGACAGGACTTCCAGTAATATTTAACACCGACAAAATTATTCAACAAAGCAACAATGAGTAAGAATTAGAAGAGACAGAATAAACCATCGATCTTAGAAATAGCAACAGCAAAACTAAGATCCATGTTTGATAGATATCATCAACAAACTAAGTTACATCGGGCTCTTCCAATAAAAAGAAAAACCAAAGAAGAATATGGACAACGGAATAAAGCAACCATGAACACGGCATTAGAAGAAACCAACATAGGGTTCAGGTGTACAGTACATTATCCATTGAAGATTAGAAAACAAAGAAAAACATGTTAGAAACATATCAAACAAAAAAATGTTGGCAAACACTAAAATATCAGACAAAGTGGCAAGCTACAAATATTACATATACATAAACGTACAGCATTTAGTTGAATGTAGTAACATATTATTTGGTCAGTTCACATTACTTATTTCACCCAGAAAAACAATGCAAATACTAAACAATGCTAAATTGCTAACAACTGCCCGTTTAGTGCCAAATTTTGAAATTTGATGCACTTTTCACAAATTTTAGTATAATTTCACACATTCTAATACACACATTTTGAACCTTGAGAACTGCCCACAGTGGCCGTTTTCCAATTTGACATTAACTATATAATGCAGGAAGTAGAAAAATAAATTGAAAAAGAACAATAGCATATAGCAATTGAGGCATGTGTCTGAACTCGACTGGAGTGCAACGGAGTTCAAGTTCTTTTCATCCTCGCCTATTTTTCTACATTGTTTCAGAAATGAAACAGAGACTGAATCTTTCAGACAAAACGTAAGGTACATATTCTTTGTTTACCTATCCAATGAAGATTAGGAAAAACAAAGAAGACAGGTTAGCAACTCATCAAACTAAAAATTAAGCACACACTGAAAAACTATACAAAACAGATATTGCGTTAACAAAGTACTAGCATTTAGTTTAATGAAGACCATATAACATATCTTTGCTCAGTTCACACTGCCTATTTACCCACAAAAACAAAACAGGTAGTAAATACTAAACAGTGATGCTAAGAACCAGTGCTCAACAAGTCGCTAGGTATTAGTCGAGCGGAAGAGGAGCTCCTAGAGGTCCAGCTCCCTAGGCGGCCGAAAAGTCGGTGCCTAGGCCAATTTTTATCTAGGCATTGAACCCCTGCTTAGCACCTAGGCACCGACTAGTCGGCCACCTTGATTGATTTTTAGAACAGAGCTAAGAACTGCCCTTGTGATGGTTGAATAATGCCAAGTTTCTAAACTAAATACACTTTACACACATTTTCTTTGTTAACCAGATGTTTGGGCCAGCTTGAGCGCACCTCTACTTTTCACACATTTCAATACACTTCTGCATACTTCATTGACATTTTCAAACTACAATGCACGTTTTGAACATTAAAGGCTGCCATTGCATTGGCCATTTCCCAATATGATGCTAATAATATCAAAAAGAAAAAACAGAAACAAATTGAAGAACAATAGCATAGCAATCGAATCGAGGCATGTGCCTTACGTAAACTGGACTACGACGGAGTTCAATCTTTTCTTAATCCCGTATAATTTCCTACATTTTCTCGTAAACCAAACAGAGAATGAATATTCGAGGCAAAAAAAATGCCACCTTCAGAGCGGAGAGAGCGTGTTTGATTTGATCATCGGAGAAGCCTTCGCAAGAGAGCTTCTCATAGACGGACCAAAGCTTCTTGGCCTTCTGCGCTTTGGAAACAGACAGTTTGGCCGGAGGAAAGCCACGGACCGGCCGGAGTTGAGCAAGAGACAGCAGAGGATGATTGAGATTTGGCTTTGGACAAGGAGGATGAAGAAGATGGCTGACAGTTTTTTTCCCCTCATTTGCATACGTATATAAAGATAAAAACCAAATTTAGTTTGTCTAGGCTTTTGATTGGTGACTTGGAGTCCATGTGAGATCAATATACTTCACCACAAATATACCTGAAAAGAAACTAAAAGGGAGAGAAAAATGGAAAAAGGAGACCTTGTCTTCAGAAGAATCACTCTCTTCAACTCCCTGGGATCTTATTGACAATTGTCATCAGAATTACCACCACCATCACTTGGCTAGAAGTTTAGAACTAATTAACTCTCCTGCCATGACTGCTACGAAAGCAGGAAAGAACCTAACAGTTTTTTTCCCCTAAGCAAAGAAAGAGATTTTATTAATCAATGAATGACCAAAGCATAACAAGGATAAAAAGGAGACGTGCTTCTTAGATGTCTCTATAATGTTTAGTACATTGTATAGACATTCAGCAATTTACTACCACATTAAGTACACCCTCGACAAAACTTCAATTACCTCTAGAAATTAAAAAAGTTAACATCAATATATACAATTATCAACCATAACAGATATAACTAACAGGTTGCATCAGAAAACATACGACGTAATTATGAGTTATCTTCCCGTTCCAAGCACACTTTGGTGAGTTTGGTCAATGCGTATAACTGCAGCCACCCAGAGAAAAAGGCAGCCTCACCTCCTTATGCTGACTTAATCCTTCATTAGCAGCACACATGTAAAAGAGAACTACCATCAAACACACAAAAGTAAGAGGGCAAGTGGTGGACTCAAAGAAAGAAAAGAGAGCACCAAGGAGATGGAGCCATCCACCTTGATTCGGGAGCCATAAGCCTTCCTGTCCTAACCACATTGAAAATATGTGGTTTGCAAGATTTATTCTCCAAATTTCACATGTTCACCCAAATAACAATAGACCTGGAGGCAATAATCCCAATTTCCCTTGTGTGGCCAATGGATTGATCTCAACAGTATATACATCACGAATTTTTTAAAAGGCAAAAACTAACATGGACCAAAGCATAAAACATTAGTTGCACACAAACACTCAGAGAATTTTTCTTGCTCATAAGGCCAAGTCAAGACTAATCAAGCCACAAAAAAAACAAGGATAGACCAAACCCTAACAGGCCCATTTGAGCCATCTTAGTTCCAGGATTTATCTTCCAAATCCTCAAGGCAGCCAAGTCAAAACAACCAACTAAGAATCCACCTACAGAAATAAAATCCCATCTATACAACAGTTTCATCTCAAATTATAAAACAGAGTGCAAAAGTGGTTATAACAATTGTCTAGAAGCACAATCAGATTAAGAAAATCAAAACCTGAACCCAAAGAAAGGTCTAGACCAAACCCTACTTCTCCGTCTTAAAAGGTCCTGTCAAGAACAATCAAGCAAAAGAAAATTTGGTAGACCAAACCCAAACAAACCCATTTGAACTATGTCACTTGCACGATTTATTTGATTGACCAAACCCAAATGACCAACCAACAATAAAACTAGAGAAATAAATCCCATTTATACAACAGTTTCATCTCAAATTAGTAAAGGGAGTGACAAAATTCTGAAATGCACAAAAATCACTACAATAATTGTGACAAAAAAAAAAAGGGTCCAGACCAAACCCTACTTCTTCGTCTTAAGCGGTCCAGTCTTATACCCACCCTTAGTAGGCTTCCCCCACGGCGTCCTAGACCCCTTCCCATGACTCCCACTACTCTTACTCCTCCCCTCCCCCCCTCCATGCGGGTGATCCACCGGGTTCATCGCCACCCCCCTCACCACCGGCCGCCTCCCGAGCCACCGGCTCTGCCCCGCCTTCCTCAGCTTCTTCGCCCCGTGGCCCGGGTTCGACACCGTCCCCACCGTGGCCCTGCAGCGAGTATCAATCAATTTTTCCTTTCCTGAAGGGAGACGGATGAGGACGTGGCGGTTGGCTTTGGGTTCTTTGAGGATCTTGGCGGAGGTGCCCGCTGCCCGGACCAGCTTCCCGCCCTGCCCGGGGTTCATCTCGATGTTGTGGATGAAGGTGCCGATTCGCATCATGGATAGGGGCATGCAGCTGCCGATGTGGGAGCTTGGGTCGAGCTTGAAGATTTGGTAGGCCTCGGCTGGTGTTGTGGATTGAGAGAGCGAGTCGAATGCTTCTGTAACAACATATATTTGTATAAAGAGAGTGAGAGAGAGAAATCAGATAGAAATGTGTATATCTACAACTGTATATATGCATACTAGCGTTCAACCCGTTCTATGCATGGGCAAAACTAACCCGTTCTAGCATTGTGCCCGTTCAATGCACATGACAATTAATAAAAGTAGGTTCGAACGGGCACAACTCTAGAACGGGTTAGTTTGCCCGTGCATAGAACGGGTTGAACGCTAGTTTATTAAAAAAAACATAATGGTAGCATGTGAACATTAAACACAATTACCGGTATTCAAACTATACAGTGACAATTAAAGAAACAACTCTTGAATTTAACCAAGCAAGTTGATTTCCTCTTCGCTGAGTTCGACGGGACCCCAACTCCATTTTCAGCCATTCTGTTTAAAAAAAAAAAAAAACCAATGTCATTTTTTTTTTACCCCGTATACAAATGTAGTGTTGTTTGAGAAGTCTCCAAATGGCTATTTTTAATTTTCCAGAATTGTGGAATTTTCTTAATTGAACGAACATGTTGAAAACCAACTGCAACCACCCCCACCCCGACGGCCTGCACCCTCTCCCCCACTCCATAACTGAACACTTGAATACTTCTCTTTTAAAGTTGTTTGTCTTTGTTTGTAATTTATGCTTCCCGTGTTTAGTTTATATTTTAATCTCCTCTCAATATTTATGTTCTCATTTGTTTTCTTAATTAATCTGATGCACACAGAGATTTAAAAAGCTTCAAGCTCTTTCCT
>JAOTQK010000024.1:789789-800291 GCA_025642025.1 Rhododendron ferrugineum
CGACTGGAAGAATCGGGAAAATAAAATATATGGATCAAATATGACAAGAAATCTTCTGTAGACAGGAAAAAAGAAGCCGAAAAAAGCTGTAAATTTTTTTTTTATCCATTATTTTCTGGTTTTGTTTCTTATACCTATCATTTCCATGTTGTGCAGGATATAACAGGAGGTATCTAGTTATTCCAGGTACAGGAAAGGAAAAGGACAAGAGTGGGGGCCGCCCCCTTTATATGCTCAGAATTATTTGGGAGCTTCAGATTGTGTTATTAATGTGAAATTACAAGAAAGGATTTTTTCCTCCAAAAAAGAAAAGAAGGATTTTGGGGGAAAAATAAACTGGGCCTGAATGGAATTAGTGTCACGTTTTGTTGTTTGTTTTCTTCCAGGAGCTGGAACAGTTCCTTTCAATGTATCAGATGTGAAAGATCTTTTCTTTTAGTGCGATGGTTATTGATGCTTATAAGGAAAAAACAGTACAAGAAGACGCAAACGATTTTTTCTTTTGTCTTGGTGGTCATATTTGGTAACCAGGGCCGGTCTTGAAATTTTTGAGCCTAAGGCAATCTCTAACATGGGAGGGAGCTTTGGCTACTGGTCTTGTTTGTTAAGTGAAGCCAATTGTCGGTCGGGTGCACCGCTAGTTAGTGGTGGAGTAGAATTTAATGTCACTGAGGTCAGTTTGGAGTTAATGTTTCATCCTTTTTATACCAAAATCCCAGTTTGGAGTAACACATTTATCTGAAAGAGTTTATGCCGGTTCTTGTACACTATTTTTATTTTTGGAAATTTACTTTTATAAGGTATGACCAATACGCAAGACAAAATTAGACACATCAAGAATTGTTTCTCGAAGTCGTGCACCTATAACACAAATACACAAACAAGAACAAAAGAGTGTAGTGAGAGACAGTATCGATGACATGTCAATTGGCATATATTAATTTGGAAAGAAAAAAAAATGTAAGGAAATGTGAGTGGGAGATGCCCCCACTAGTCTATGGTGGCTTCATCACTGCTATTAGTGAAACAATGATTATCTTTAGTACTACTTGTTAGTTGTTATATACTTATATAACCAATTTATATGTAACCGGGGTCCTAAATGTGACAAAATTTTGAAGCCTGATACGATAATTGGTTAATGAAATTTGTCAAATTTAAAATTCCGATACGATAATTCATTTGAGTATTGTCTCTTATTTAAGGGCTGAAAACGGCCTTAAATACTTCCCCCACATCATCACACCATTACTCAAATAAGTGGGAATAGACAACAGTCCAACTGAATTTGGGCATAAAATATATTTGGGCATGGAAAGCAAATGTATTATAAACTACCAGTAAAATACACTTTTTGACTTTCTTGGAGATGAAGACATGAAAAGCATTCGTGCCCTTCAAGTCTAATGAAATTGCAACCATACAGTGTACTCATTTTAGAGTAAGTTTGGTTGTCGCAAATATGTTTAAAATAGATTACTGGTCCTTGTTATTTTAGTTATATACGTATTACTTTGTTTGCGGAATTTTACTCCTTAGAGCTTTTATTTCTTGTTCTGAAATTAGACTTCTATTATCTTCGATTATCATTTCAAACACAAAACCATATGTGCAACTTGAGTGACTAATTTTGTAGAGTATTTTAGATTTTCCACCACAATTTTAGTTCAAGAAAATAACAATTAATCAAGCTAGTCATCTCTATATTTTGGTCATACAAAGTTTCGTCCCCTAATTTTAAATGTCCTTTTTGATTTATGGCTGATCACATACATATTATACATTGTAATGGAAACAAAGTGTAAGATCGGGGGAGACCTTAGCTAGTGGACGGTGAGACTGGTCTCCCAAGATCAGTTGATGTGTGCGTAAGTTTGCTCGAAAAACCTGACTCATCAAAAACGGAAATCAAATATAAGGTGCATTCTCATAGATCCAAGACTCATACGAACCATAATGAAACATCACAAAAACTACAAATGTCTAATAACGTAATTTCCCCCATTTTGGTTTGCAATTGCACTCGGATATACGCACCCCTTTCTCGGATCTCTCTTGACTATAGACAATCCTCCGGGGACCCACCTAAAATATCTCTCCCTTCGCACCCACTCACAAAACACATCAACGGCATCAAGCGGTGCGAACCATGTAGACCCCATGGCCCTCCGTCGCAGACGATCCCTCCCACACCCCTCCTTCTCCCTCTAAAAACTCTTTCTCGCCCCCCATTCTCTCGTTTATACTGCGCGACCCTAAAACCCCTCTCTCTCTCTCTCTCTCTCTCTCAAAGCGCATTCACAACATACCTTTCATCTGTTTCGTTTCCGGCGATATTACTGCTCCGAGTTTGTTTCTCGCACCAACTGTAAGTACTTATCGTATGCGACTACCGTCGATGTTTACGTACTTCTTAGAGTAATCGCGTTGTTACTGATTTGAAGAATTACGCCGAGACTGCCTGCGTGCTTTCTCGCGTCGGAATTTCCATTTTGTTGTCAATTTTGTATCCTCATTTGGTTGTTTTGGTTCGTACATGATTTTATTTATATGCTTATGTGAACGGAGTTGTGTAGTTATACGTAAGTGAGGTGCGGAGAAGACATATGATGTGTGCGTATGCAGATACAGTTGCTTCGATTGAAGAAGTTGTGATTCTTGAAATTGATTTCTTGGAATAGGGTTCAGGCCCAGTCCCGTCACCCTACCATCCCGTCCCGCCCAGTTTGGTTTTTGTGGACCTGATATGGACCCACAACAGTGATCGGAGCCGTTTATTTTGTAGAGATCATCAAGCACTTGAACCGTGTAAATAATCATGTTGGTCGGATAGCAATCAATGCCTTGTGAAAACACATTCATCTTTTGTTTCAAGATTAATGTGTTCCGCTAAGGTATTGATTGGAAAATTTGACAAGCTCGCAAAATGAACGTCCCGATCATTGTTCTGAGCCCGGGATGGGACCTCAAAACCAAACTGGACGAACTGGATGTAGTGCGACTGGACTGTACCTCAACTGGAATACGTAAGAATTTGCATATTTTCTTGATGTCCACGGTTCCACCTCCTTTTTCTCGAACGAGTAGTGTAAAGTTTTTTAGCCTTCCAATCCTTCAAGACTACCTTATTTTTGGGCGGTTCAAATTTCAGATGAATATGTTTAAGTTATTTAACACGTGCAAGAAATCTAGTTCTCTTTGTCAATTAATCCCTGCATAAAAATTTTCTTTAGTTCGATTGTATCATTGTTTTTCTGTTTGTTGTGGAATTTCCTTCCAATTAACAATTGGCAAGAGGTGGAATGTTTAAAAGATAACTAAAGGTTTTGCGAGATTATAGCATCCATATACTGTCATAGTTTTTTTTTTTGAAAGGCAAAAAAGATTTTTTTAATCAATTGTATAGTATTACAAGAGATTATAGAGTGCATATGCTGTCATAGTTTTTGTTTATACATATTAGATTCTATTGAAAGAGCATCAAGGGGGTACGAAGAAAAAAAACCCTACAACCGTAAACTCCAAAAAGAGACTATCCATAGTATTCTAGTTTCTTATGGAAGGCATTATTGTTTTTTATGTTTTAATTGGTCACAGATTAACCTTGCAAGTTTTGCTGACTAGCTCAAGTAAGTTGATACTTGTGAAATGTGGCTGTGAGTCAATTTGGGGAGAGGGTAACTCTAATCATGGCTTCTAGAGCAATTTTAAGGAAGAGGAGGGTTGTCTCTGAGTATTTGAATGTCTCTGCCCGCTCAATTCAATGTTTTCAAAGCCTGGGACATGGGTTATCTAGTCAGCATGCAGATTCTCATGGTCTGAAGTCTGCTGCAAATCATTCTTCTGGAGATATTGACCGCATGAAGAAAGGGGATACAATTTTACCTATGAATGAAGATTTACTGAACTTTTCGGCATTGGGACTCTTTAGGCGTAAATGCTATGGGGATATGGTATCTGGTTATGTGACTGGGGGGTCACAATTTGGTTCCCCGACAGGGATGAGGTTTATGCCACAATCCGTACGTTATGTGTCTACTGCAGCGGCAGGTCAACGTGATGTGGGAAGTGATAATGAAGACAATGAAGACTTGGCTGCTAAAAAGAGAAAGGAAGCATCTCCTGAGGAATGTGATCAAGCAGTTGAAGGTCTGAGTTCTGCGAAAGCTAAAGCTAAAGCCAAACGATTGCAGGAATCTGAAAAGGTTGCTAAATCTATCTTGCAAAGAGTAAAGGCTATATTACTTGGGATTGGTCCGGCTTTGAGAGCTGTTGCGTCAATGAGCAGGTTAAAACGACTTCCATTCTTCATCTATTTGTCCATTATAGAGCCAACATGTGTCACATTCACGCTCAGTTGATCACTTTTTTGCGTTTTAGGGAAGATTGGGCAAAGAAGCTAATTCATTGGAAGGATGAATTTATATCAACATTGCAACATTATTGGCTAGGTTCTAAGCTACTCTGGGCTGATGTGAGGATCAGTTCAAGATTGCTGCTTAAACTTGCTGGTGGGAAGAGTCTATCCAGGAGGGAGAGGCAACAGCTAACCCGAACCACAGCTGATATTTTCAGGCTAGTTCCCGTTGCGGTTTTTATCATCATCCCATTCATGGAATTCTTGCTCCCAGTTTTCCTGAAGTTATTTCCCAATATGTTGCCGTCAACATTTCAAGATAAAATGAAAGAACAGGTACTGATTCTTTTGGAATTTTAGTGTTTGGGCTCCATGCTTTGTCTATTTTTAATGGTGGAAAAGTGCTGCATTTTCTTTGTTGTTCTCTTTTTTGGTACTGTGTAAAATGCTTCTTGTCTGGAAGATCTTATTGAGAGCTGTTGCAATGTTGGTACTGGGTTACCATGTCGTATGGTTCCATAGATGCATGAAGGTTTGATTAAGTTCTTGTTCTTGGAGTCTTTTGTATGGTTGTTTACATAACGAAAACTTGCACCTCTGGAACTGAATTAAGTGATCCTATTGTAGACCATGCCACAATGCTGCAATTAAGGAGCAAAAACCTTCATGTACTTTCTGCATGCACACAAACTGTTACATCATGGTCACCTAGGTCATGCGTTTCCTCTTTGCGCCTGTTTTAAGGATGACAGTTGATTTATGTCAAATGCTTAACTTGTAGGAAGCATTAAAAAGGAGGCTAAGAGCCAGAATAGAATATGCAAAATTTCTTCAGGAAACTGTTAAAGAAATGGCGAAGGAAGTCCAAAACTCGCGGAGTGGAGAAACTAAGAAAACAGCTGAAGATCTTGATGAATTTTTGAGCAAGGTCAGTCACTGACTGTTATAAATTTCAGTGCCTTTTATAATTTGTTTGCCCTCCTGTTGGTAATCACAGCATATATGACCTGGTATGTTGATTTAGGTTAGAACCGGTTCCAGCGTATCCAATGATGAAATTCTGGGCTTTGCTAAGTTGTTCAATGATGAACTTACACTGGATAATATTAGCAGGTTGAACTTCACTCCCGTTACTTGTCTGTTATGCTACATTGACGTTAATTGGAATTTGTATTTCTCTTGTTCTCGCTTACAGATTCATAGTGTGATGTCTTTTCCTTCTTCTTTTGGACTCTTTGCTCAGGCCTCGGTTAGTGAACATGTGCAAGTATATGGGAATCAATCCTTTTGGAACAGATGCATATTTGCGTTTTATGCTTCGAAAAAGATTACAATGGTGAGATATATGATTCCAATTTATGCTGCTTTTCAATTCATACCAGTATGCGTACAAGTGGCTGTTTAAATCCTAAGGGGCTGAAAGATGATATTGCTCATTAGACAGAAGTATAGAATTAAGACAGGTGTCAGGACCTGCTTGGTAAAGGTCGGGCTCTCTTTTGAGCTTTTTGACCCGTTTCTGCTCTTATTTGAATTGACGAGTTATAGATGTTCTTGATTTCTCGCTCAAATTGGGAAGAAATACAGTTGCTTTGTTCTACTCTTGTGTTTGGAAACAAATTGAAATGAGGTTTCTGGGATAGTTCATAATGTGGTAACAGAAAGTGGTGTGGATTTGTGTAGGTTTGGCACCTCAGCACTAGATAACAGATATATTCGCCTTTTGTTTGTGTCTCTGGGAAAAAACTGAAAATGTATGAAAAGCCTCTTTCAAGTGCGTCATTAGCTTAAAAGTGCAATCTGTTATCTTGATGCAGAAGCTTTGAAAGACACAAAGTCAGCGGACCTAGTTCACAGAAATGGACATGGTCATATGCATAAGCTCATCTTTGAACTCCTTTTTGGTTTATGGTTATTTTGTTTTTTTGTTTGTGAGGACTAACGGATATTGTGCTGCTAAAAGTATTATTTTTTAAGGATAATTGCATGAAGATCTGCTGACATTCAGGTGGTTTGAAATCACCTTAGGGCTTACTTGAGATAAATGTTAGATATCTTCCACTTATTTTTTTTTTGGTTGTTTGCATTTAAGGATAAAGAATGATGACAAAATGATACAAGCTGAGGGTGTGGAGTCTCTTTCAGAAGCAGAACTTCGTGAAGATTGTAGAGAGCGAGGCATGCTTGGGTTACGTTCTGTTGAAGAAATGCGCCAACAGGTATTATCTTTTTCTTTTTTGTTTTCCTGTCACTTTTGGATCCACAGTGCATTGCTCTGTTTAGGCTTGTCAATCTGCATTCAAACAGATGCCTTCAGCTTGAATTCTGTCCAATTACATAGATTACTGTCTATTGAATGTGGCTGTGACTTCTCGTACCAACCCCAATGGTTTTTCATTCTAGAGACATTATGTTCTGGTTCCATAGGTGGTTTCTTTGCAGAAAGTTCATGTTTAAATAAACAGTTTTGCATAACCTGTTGTTCCACCAAGGGGGTTTTGTGGTACGATCGAACCAGCCCATCCAATCCTATGGCCTTACCAACTTGAGTTGTGTGTTTTTTTTTCTTTTATTTATTTATTTCCGGTTTTTCCCCTCTTGTGGGTGGATTGGCAGATTGGCTTACTAAATTTACCCAACAAATTTTGAAAGCAATATGAAGTTATGTGGATGGCCATGGTGGCTTCTTTTGGTGTTTCTTTGTAAAGTACATATTTGATGGGTGATGGTGTTATAACCTATAGTTGCACCAAGAAGTTTGTGCTAAAATCCAAACAGCCCACCCAGTCATGGGTGTACCAAGTTACCAACTTCTTACTTCGCTGAATGCATATTTTCTTTCTTGTTACGTTTTTTTTTGTTGGGTTGGTTTGTTTGGTAAACTTATGACATAAATTTCATGAATCAAAACTAGTTTACGATTATGGCCATGAAATGGTTGTTGGTTGCTTGGATTTCGTGCTATTGGTGTTCATGTGTGGACGCCATTTATCATATGTTTTGGAAAGGTAATCAAACGAATTTTTAGGTTTAGCATGTAGTTGATAGTTTTGATCTTTCTCAGCTACAATGAATCTCTATATGGACACAAGTTTAATGAAGAGTAACTTCTTTCTGTAGCTTCGTGATTGGTTGGATTTATCTCTCAATCACTCTGTACCTTCATCACTTCTGATCCTTTCCAGGTATTTTAAAAGCTCTTTCAGCTCTTTCAGCTCTTTCAGTTCTATATGTAATTTGGACTGCAATTGATTAATTCTCTGTTTTGGAACTCTGCACAGAGCCTTCCATGTTGCAGGAAGGATAAGACCAGAGGAAGCTGTTGGGGCTACATTGTCTTCACTCCCAGATGAGGTTGTGGATACTGTTGGTGTCACAGCTTTGCCATCTGAAGATTCTGTTTCAGAAAGGAGGAGAAAATTGGAGTACCTTGAAATGCAGGAAGAACTCATCAAGGTTAGGGATTATAATTTTTCTGACAATATGCCAGGACAGTAGTTCTACCTACTAAATTTATTGTTTTTCCTTATGTTCTGTAATAGCTCAGATTCCTTCACAAACAGAAAATGGGAAACTTGTTTAATGCTTTCAGTACTGTGGTTAGAATAGGGTTTGCTATGAAATGAGCTTAACACCCAATTCGAGAGCATTTTGTTTTTATTTTTTGTGATAGAAGACTTTATCTTGAAGGCTTGAGCTTGTGGAAAGCTTGTGCCTTGCTGATAAAGTACGGTTTATTTACTTTAAAGCTCGTCTTTAAGTTTGAGCATCATTGTATTTTAAGCATCTCTAACGAAGGAGCAGTTTCAACCAGTTTTTATGGTTCTAAACTACTTGATTATAGGAGGAGGAAGAGAAAGAGGAAGTGGAGCAAGCTAGGATGACGGAATCTGCTATTAGTCAAGAGGACGTGGCTTTGAAAGAGATGGCAATTCCAACAGCGAGGGAAGCACAAGATCAAGCTAGAGCAAGAACAATGGAAAAACATGAGCAGCTTTGTGAAATCAGCCGTGCTTTGGCTGTTTTAGCTTCTGCATCTGTAAGACTAAGGACCAACTGATTTAACCTTGTTGAGCTCTCTTTGACTGTAAAGCTTTCTGAAGCTTTGTTGGCCTCCTCTGCATACTAATTTCCTTTTTGCTGCAAACTGTGCAGTCAGTCAGTACTGAGCGTGAAGAGTTCCTGAGGCTAGTAAATAAAGAGGTATTCTGAATCATTGATATGTCTTGTAGCTCTTGACGAATAGCATTTATTTTCAGGAACTCTTTTGCATATTCGTCCGAAGATAGTTTCATGCTTCTTTATGGCTGATTCTTAAGATAAACCCTCCTGTCCCCACCAAAAAGAAAAGAGGGAACAATATATAAAAAAGAAAAGAAAAGAAAAACCCCATGTGCACGTATCCCACTTGAAGACAAAGGGTTTTTTTGAACATGTGCTGGATCTGAGTTCTTTTTAGTTATCGTTTCGTAGTGCATTGGGCATCTATGTAGCATAACTCGGACACAGATACAAACACGGGATTTCTTAAAAAGTGGGAACACGGAATAAATAAATAAATAATATTTGTTGTATACGAGTGAAAATATAGTTAGGTGTATAAGCATGAAGCTTCAATTTATAAGCAAGCATCATATATACATCGTAAAACAAAATATTTATTCCAAAATATTTGAAACAATTACACATTTACCCCCCAAAGTTTTTAAAAAATTGCATATTCCACTCTTGCTGTGTTCCCATACGTGTCCCTCTAAGAAAATTAATTAAATTTATTGGAGTGTCCTGTTGGACACGGGGACACGCCGGCCTCTAGGAGTGTCGGTGCTACATAGTTAGGCATAGGATTGGGCTACAAATTTCGTGGGATCGCATGTCTTGAATTTGCATGCAACAATCAGTGAAGGGTTCACAAATCTATTGGACAACCAATCCCACAAAATAGGATATGTACTCTCCGTCCCAAATTTTTGCCCCTCTTTGGGATTCCAACAGTTTAAGGTGACATCATCATTAGTATCCACAGTATATGACATTCCAAAATTACCCGTCTTTTTGAAATGCAATGATGTACTTTTTTTAACATCAATGTATTTTCGTTCCACTTTTGTGATTGAATTTTGAATATAGGAAGGAAGGGGAAAAAAATGTATGTACCAATTTTTCCTCCTTGACATGTCAAAATGGACATGTGTTGCGGGATGTGCCCTCGCTATTAGTACGGTGAGAACACCCATCTGATGGGATCACATGTAACCTCAACAGTGGTTTGACCAATCAAATTTTGCGTCCATATGTTAAGTCACATGAATGCTTTGATGTCACTTTCGAATCTTCCGGGAGGTCAAACTTATTAATTGTCCCAGTAAATTTCCTATTGGCACAATATCCATTTTTAGCTCTTGTATGTCTTCCTTTTGGTCAACCAACTAGGCTTTCCTTTTTGTTATTGTTTACTTTGTTTCTTTGGATAAACACTAGACTTTCAGTTTGGAAAGTTGGTTCATAATTCTGCTATTTTCAGGTGGATCGGACTTTAAGTACATTGGTTATCATTTTCTTGTTTTTTTTACGCGCGTATTTTTCTCTAATGCTTCTTGCATCCTAGGGGAAGGAGGGTGCATTTGAACATGCCCACATAGATCA
This sequence comes from Rhododendron ferrugineum, assembly GCA_025642025.1. Classification (NCBI taxonomy): domain Eukaryota; kingdom Viridiplantae; phylum Streptophyta; class Magnoliopsida; order Ericales; family Ericaceae; genus Rhododendron; species Rhododendron ferrugineum. The sequence goes on from JAOTQK010000024.1 coordinate 799,793, forward strand.
ACCTTTTGGTCCTTTCCTCTTTGTTGTGTTCTTTTTTCTTTTTTTCTTCAAAGCAAAAGTTATATGGCTTCTCTTTTGTAACGCACTAATGTTACATATATTCAGATAGAACTCTACAATAGCATGGTAGAGAAAGAAGGTACAGACGAAGGCGAGGCCATGAAAGCATATAGAGCGGTACGTGACGAAAGCGACCAGGATCCTGATGTGGCTGAACGTGGTGAGGTTTCATCAGCACTCATAGATAGGGTGAGTATCTCCATTTTCTTGTGAAATCGCCTTCTCATCTTTCCTATTTTGGCCCACAAAGGGTGATAGAACTGAAGCATCTGACAAATTAGTTATTTAATGTCATATTTTATACTCCAGGTTGATGCTATGCTTCAGAACCTTGAAAAGGAAATTGATGACGTGGATGCTAAAATTGGCGACCGATGGCGGCTACTTGACAGGTTCGTAGTCATCTATGTACTTGTATGCCCAGTTGCGCGCAACCCCC
>JAOTQK010000024.1:918622-930416 GCA_025642025.1 Rhododendron ferrugineum
GAGTCCCCTTCTAATAAGGACCACCTCATTTTAATAAAATGAGGACCTCCTTTTCCCGATTGAATTTTGATGATCCGAGCCGCTCAATATGTTCATAAAGTGATTTTAAGAGTACCCGCTTGAAATCAGCAAAAAAAAAAACCGGGAAGGGCTTCATCCGAGCAGTTTTTATTTATTTTTATCGAACCGTTCAAATAAAAACTGCTCAAATCAAGCCCTTCCCGGTCATTTTTTTTGCCGATTTCTCGGGGGTAGCCTTAAAATCACGTGAACACATTGAGCGGCTCGGATCATCAAAATTCAATCGGGAAAGGGAAGAAATGGGGTGGTCCGCATTTTAGATCCTCATTAGAAGCTTTGTGTATGTGTGTGTGTGTGTGTATATATATATATATATATTCGTAAGCTCATTATTTTTAAACTTGAAAACAGGTCCTTATTTGTTAAGTACTTATTTGAGAAAGCAGAACAGGCTCTAAGAACTTTTCTCCCCCTAGGGTTTGAGAACCTACCGCCGCACCCTCCCCGTACCCCTGCCGCCCACCCCCCTCTCCTCTCCTCTATCACTATCTCTCTCCCTACCCCTCTCTCTATACTCTCACCGATCTGGTTATCCCGCCGGGGGGGAGGCTCCACCCTTCGCCCTACTCCCCCCCGGCCCTCCTTTCTTTTTCTTTTTTCTTTTCTTCGTGTTTTTTCAGGTGGTGGCGGCGTGGCGCGGTGCGACGCTCCTCTGGTGATCCCGATGGCATTCTGCTCTGCATCTGGTGCCAGACTGTTTTTTGGGGCCGGCGACATACGGCTAGCTCACAGCAGTCTCAGGCTCCCGCGTCTTTGCTCACGGCAGCATTGGGTTATCGGCGAGGTTCCGCCCCCTTTCCTCTCTGCTCATCCTCTTGCTCGTAGACGTCCTACTGTCTCCTCTGCTTGGCTTTGCTCTTCCCCGCCATTTCGGTAGTCCGCCGATTTGCTTGCTAGGTTTATCGGTTCCGCTTGTCGGCAAGGCTCGGTCTGGCGTGTGGGTGCAAGTTACGTTTGTCTCCGACGGTTAATCTCCTGAGATTAATTGTTTCCTTGGCCTAGCGGCTTTGTGAGCGGCGGTGACGGTCTGTCAGCCTCTTGGGTGGTGTTCTGCTTCTGTGGTGGTGGGCGATATGGTCGACGGCGTGGCTGGGGTGTGCTTTGGGTTAGGGTTTTGTTTGGGCTGATTTGTTTGGGCTGATTTGTTTGGGCTTGTCCCTTGTATATGGGCTTCAGGCCCTTTAGGTGTTCTGGGCTGCGTCCCATTGGTTTAACTGTTGGGCTTGTACCATGTATCTAGGCTTTAGGCCTTTCGGGTGTTTGGGCTTGTCCCATTTAGGTGTTTCCTTGGTTGGCAACTTGCCAATCTTGGGTTTGGGTCTCGGATTGGACACTATTGTTGTTCTCTCCTTGATCCTGGTAATCTTTTTAAGGTTAATAAAATTTCTTTTCGCCATTCAAAAAAAAAATGTATTACACTCTTGTCCACAAAAGTGGACATGCTTAGAGCTTTTTAAAATCGGTTAAAGTGCTCCAAAGCTAGTACATGGGCCTCGGTAGCTCTCCCCACTCAATCAATTGACTTTGAGTAGGATGATTTAACAAAATTAGGATGCAATATATTGAGCTTTTCCAACTACATGCATGAGAGTTATTTATCAAGAATCCAAGACCTACCAATGAACAGCTCTCAAAACATAAGCTTAAACTAAATTTTAAGGCCAAGCATGGATGTGAAGTCCCAACTTATAAATGAAATTAGTCACACCTCAACAACAAGTTTAAGCCCATCCAAATAACGTCCAGTCCGCACATCAACTGTTGATGGAAAAGTTGAATCATCAGCACCATGAGCAATTGTAAGAAGAAGCTGACAGACATGGCAAGGCTCTCCAAGATAGATAAAGAGTTCAACAACATCTGTGGACTGTGGACACACCTGTGGGATTAACCATCACAAAGTAAACACTCCGTCAAACTAACTTGTTTGATTATGTTTCGGACAAAGAATACAAAAAGGGCTTGTATCGAGAGAAGACGACTGTTCAATCGATAGTAGTATGAAGTTTTGAGTTATACTAGGATGCCGATCATGACGTAAAGAAAAAGTAGAGTACCCAGATAAGGTCTTTTCGCTTGAAACTAAGAAGACTGGCTCCACCATCAGAACTTGGAAACATGTTCGGAACTGGCTTAAGTAAGCAAGATGCCCGAGATGGTACCTGCAATGATAGGCATGAAAATCAAATATACGTTGTCATGACATGGAAACAACTAAATCAACAAGATTTTTCATCTTTACGTCAGTACTTTTTAGAGACAAAACACTCCCACGTACAAAAGATACTTTTTGATCAGCAACAAAATGATATTATTTTATAAAAATGGACTAAGAAGAAACACAAGGATGAGGAAACGAAGTCCTCCGAAAAGAAAAGAAAAGAATACAACAAATCTCACACACTACAAAAAAGCTCTCCAATCTCTTGTAATGTTAAAACCATACAAAGTTAGACTTGGCTAAAGAGACTAAAAAGATAATCCTGTTGAGGAAGAGTTCGTATTGGGATGAGAGAGAGGGAGAGAGACGTGGCAATATGTGCTCAGACGCATGGAAATTTTGTTGGTGGCATATTAAGACGCTCATATTTTCTGTGGAATGCAAATAATTGGAGGAGTGTGTCAAAGGGTTTTAAAGCCAACACAATGAGGCTAGGCTGCATTCTGTTTTGTCACTTTAATATGGACACGTAACTTGATAGGCGCGTGAATGTTCATGCGCGCCCCTCAGTTAACTTTGCTAAGTCCATTTATATTGTTACTTGGAGTATAATGCTTGATTTTTGTGTTATAGGTATTTTGAGGCTTGAGATGCTAATGAAAAGTATTTCAGGCATTGGTTCCGATTCGTGCAGAGTTGACTCGAAATCTGAGCTACCAGAATACAAAACGGTGTTCAAAGTTGGGCTGTTCCGAATTCAATCAAGTAGAGGGTCGAAATTGCCATACTGAACTTAATCCACGGGCATGAGTACTGACGAAATAATGATTTGCAAGCCAACTGGCAAAGGAATTGGACTTTCACTGAAAGTAAAAATACGTAATTGGACTTGTATTTTTGTCTACTAGGTGGGCCCAATGTTTATTAGTTACTTTGACTCAGTGATGGGGCCAAAGAGACAAAAGTTGGAAGTCTCCTGGAAGAAGAAAAAAAGAGGCGGTGCTTACAACTAAAGGAATAGGGTTTTGTATTGGCGGTACAGCAATTTATGAAAGGGGACTTCTATCTTACACATGAGACACCACGCATTCAATAAGAAAACAGAAGCTGCGCGCACTATACAGCAACAAAAAGAGCACGCATAACAGAGGGCTCGAAAAAGCACATAGGCTACGGCAACAGTAGAGAATTTAAAGGCAGTGGGCTGCCAAATATCAATCACGGCAGAGGAACAGAACTGAGCCTCAATGTATTCGACTCCAATGTCCGGCTAAACGCTCCCCTAGGGCGTAGCCGTAGATGAAGCACCATCTCCGAGTAATGTAGTTTATGTTTTGTTTTAGGATTTTTCTATTCGCACAATGGTCGTATCGACGTATGAATCAAGGTTTAACTTATTGATAATTCTTTCCATTCAATATATTGTGTTTGTCTTTCTAGATTTCAAGCAATTCATACAACAGTTTTATTAGCTTCGAGATAATTGGGTGAGATGGGTTATGCTCCGTAAGACGTGCCGTGCTATTAGATGATTTGAGCCTAAGAGACGTGTCGTACTAGTAAAGACGGTATGCGCTAGGCAACGATATCCCATGCCATTTGATGATTCGCGATTATCTTTAGGTGACACCCTATGGGCCCGCGAACCCTACAGTGTCCGGTTTGATTTGAATAGTTAGCTCTAGTCATTACATAAATTCATTACAAGGGATCGGATGGATTCAAAATCCTAGGTCTTTTCTCTTATAAACTCTCCTTACTTTTTAATTGCTTTAATTTTATTTAGCTTTCATAATATTAGGAAACGAAACCAAAATCTCTTTTCCTCGAATTAACCTAGAAATTGATTGAAGCAATCGCAACTTAGCCTTCGTAATCCCTGAGGACGATACTCGGAGTACTTACCACTATCTTTTTGGTAGTAGTAATTATTTTGTTTTATTAATTTTTTTTGGTAGGGTAACGGCACAATCATATCTCCTTACAGATTTATTCTCTTCGTGTCTGCCTTGAGAAGACAACATAGAATATGTAAGTTTAATAAGCTCCAGACCTAGGTGAGTCTATTAATTGAGGAATTCGTTTTCGGTTACATAAAGGGGGGTTGGATCAATAAATTGAAGATAGAGAAAGTAAGTCTTATGTTTCTATGGGGGTGTAGGAGTAAGGAAATAATTTCAAATCAGAGTTTCTTGAGAATCAGATGGTCAGATTACATCCAAATCATCCAATTGAGGTGAAATCTTAAAGGTAGGTCATGGCAATGATATCTGCGTATCTTACAGTTAGTGCTAGATGCAAGAACCACAATACACATCATAAAGCAATAGAAAAAATGTTCATTTGGCTAATGTGGGAATAATGGAAGAATAACATACATGTAAAGGTTGAAGTGGAACTGATGGAAGATGCCTGAAAAGCCTCAATCCAAGAAACATCTCTAACTGCTTCTGACGAGAACTATCTACAATGGCATTTTTATATCTCCTCTGCAAAGTGATTTTCATATTTTGAGCGACAGAAAACTGCTTAAATTTTCCAGCTTCCTCATTGAAGATGCTTAGAATTTGGCTGTGCATAGCTTTAGAACCAGTATACAATGTAGCATGAATATCACCAGCAAGCAGGAAAAGATCAGCCAGTTGAGATACTGGTGACAAAATTGTTGATCTCTTGAAATCCTCAAATGTCATATCAAACCTCTTCCATGGTTTATCTGGACATGGATGATTCCACGTTGTGGTTCGAGTGTTGTGATCAATAAAATATGTCTTCCCGGTTACTGCATCAGACCGCTTCTCCCAGCCAGGTGGCAGTGGAGCAGTATATCCACCATAATTATTAGCAGACTGATAACCAAATGCGAGATCACTATCTAGCGAGATCATTAGGCGTCTACATTGCTCTATGAATACTTGAAGCGATCCAAAATAACTAGCAGCATTGGTTCTATCTAAAGAATCAGCACAGTTGTAACGTATAACTCCATTTTGATGTGATCTCAAGCAGAATGCACCTTCAAGATCATCATTAAAGATGATTTCACCTGTGCAGTCCTTAACACGCTGACGAGAAGGCAAATAATCCCCCTCGCAAAATCCTATAGACACTGTAGGTCCTTTCAGTAGTTTCCACAATCCTTCAATTGTTTGCTGCTCACCTTTTAATTTTATACTGGTATGCCAATCATAGTTAATCAAAAGAACTCGAGTATAGGGAAGTTTTCCAGTTGATTTGATAAAATTCATGGATTCCACAAAATGCTGAACTAGAATGGATTCTGATTTTCCTTCTCCATTTCTAAGCAAGTTGATGCACACAATTGGAACCACAACTTTCTTCTGGTTGCCCCCAACAGCTACATCAAGGTTCCGTGCATCATATCTCTCACCCAACCTCTTATAATACTGTGCACTGCCTTTGTAAGGATCATCTGAAACATATATTTCTGCTTCTGCTGCAGTCATCTTTAATTCTGCCCCCCACCATATTGGTATGGTCCCCCGCCGCCAAATGTATGTGTTAAAAGGAACACTTTGGCCAGCCTTTTTTGGAACCCATACGAGTTGCTCACACTCCACTTCATTGCCTGAAATACAGTCTTATAAGTTTCCATAAATTCGAATAAGCAATATAAACAGCTAGATTCATTACAGAAAACAAAACCAATTGCTCAAGATAATTATTGTTCTTTGGTGTGGACGATGATGTAAATATAAAACTACGTCTTGAGTACAAGGAATAAATTGAAACTGACTCAATGCAATTTGAAGAGCACAACATTATGTATGAATCCCAATACATAAAACTGAAAATCCGGAAACTAACCACTAACCCACTCCCGTGCCCAAAAAAAACCCTTAGAAATCAAAAAGTCACAACATTGTGTCATTATCCTGTATCGTGATTAGTCCTAAGCTCAAACAAACTGAAACCAAATGCATTTTCCAAGGCATCATTCATCTATAATGACCCGGATCAATAAAGTGAACAACAAACGTACATTACAGAGAACAAAAGTTTAACTTTTCAAAAAGTATATGCTTTATCACTCTAAAGAAGAATCAAGGTTAAAAATCCTGCACCTTGGCTGGTATTAGGTTCCTGAATTTCCATGCGATGGCATATGCACATAACAATGGAATGTAAACCAAAAAATGAAAACTAAAGCAAAGGTGCGGGAAGATGACCTATAGGTGCAATGATTCCTTCAAACTGGCACAGCAGTTCGAAAAAGTGGTGGCCACAAATGGATTTAGCCTGAGCAAATAGGTAAGCGGATAAAAGCATCCTTTGAATGACATGTGCCTATTCATTTTGAAGGTAGAATTGCCTTTCACAAAACATAGCTAAACAAGAATCACATTCAAGGATGCCAAATAATTATTTTACCTGTGCTGAAACACGAATTCAAGCCCCTTGCCAAGTAACGAGTACCAGGATGCAGTCTGCTCCTACGAGCAGTAAGAGCAACTATCCCTTCTTGCTGACCCAAGCTTCCAAAGCTTCTACATTCTGCAAACCCCTATGAGTAGATATCAAGTGAACATAATATCATCCATCTATGTCTTAGCATAACCAAAGTACATCAGATGGCCTTTTGATCACTCACTCCCAGTTGTAGAGCTGATTATTATCCCCAAAAAAAAAAAAAATGTTGCAGAGCTGGTTGATTGTAATACAGTGAATGTAAATAAGAAAAGGTGTTCCTCAGATATTCGAAGGCAAGTTTTAAACAGAGCAAGGTTAATGGCAAGACAAGGCGGCAAAATAATCACCTTGGAAAAGAAACAAATGTAACTGCAAAAATCATACAATGACAAAGTCATTTACCAAAAGATGCATTTCCAGAGCAAAAAGAAATATGATTCAGCAACAGAAATCAGATCCAACTCAATAGCATATGTACCAAGGAGACAAGGTCTAGAGCATATCTTCTCTGAAACTAAAAACAAGAGGAACATCTAAGCAATCACAAAAAGTCAAAGCTTCCCTGGGCTATTCATTGCCTATCAACATATCAATCAACGGAATTTACTCCCAAGTCCTTATAAAGCCGCCAACATCTTGTCACACTGTTATCTATGTCATTGCGCACTCTCTTCTGCCTTTTACAGAAAAAAAAGAGATCAGATCCCAACCAATAGCACATGTGCCAAGGAAACAAGTTCCAGAGCATATGCTCTCTCAAACAGAAAAGAAGATGGTACATCGAAGCAACTACAAAAAGTCAAAACTTCCTTGGGCTATTCATTGTGTATCAACATATCAATCAAGGCAATTTACTGCCAAGTCATTATAAAGCCGCTGCATCTGTCTGAATTCTGGGTCAAATGTGAAACCATCCACAATCATTGCCTTGACATGATGAAGATATGCCACTCCTTTAAAAGGGCACTTCTTACTAATTGTTTGTTTGATATACAATGTTGGATGCATGTCTTAATAGCTTAAGCTTTTTGGACAATTAGTGATCCAACATGGTATCAGAGCTCCAGGTCTTGGGTGCAAGATCTTGTCATGTTGCTATCTACGTCATTGCGCACCCTCATCTGCCCTTTTTCATGCACATTGTTCAAGTCCATCATTTTGTCTATCCAGTTCAAAAAATATATATTCATTTTGTCTCTCTAAGTGTTGGGTGGGTTGCATGCAAGGATCGAAATTTTGTACAGTTAGCTACAAAAAGGAAACATTTTGGAAATGTTACAGAAACAATTCAAAAACTTAGTCAAAACGCGAACAGAAATGTCAAAGAATTTGGTTGGGTGAAAATGTCATGGTTCGATATTTCTAGTAGGTATCCAAACAACTCAGTGTTTCAGTTGGTTTCGTACATTTCCATACGTGTTGCGCGAAACAATTGAAGCTTAGAATTCCACTATTGTTGTGTTACGTTCTCCTAGAAACAAAAACGCATGTGAGGGAGAGTGCTAACATGGTATACATTTTCAGGCCCACTTCCTAACTTAAGCTTTGGGACAATCAGTGATCACATATTATTCGATCAACATGGTTGTTACAATAGAACATCCTTATAGCAACATAAACTGTATACACATGCACACTAATAATCCAAGCCAAACAGCTGTATAAATATCATTAAGTGACTAAACACTTCGTGTGTCATTCATTATTCATAGAGAAGGCAAACTGGTCAAGGCACTAGCCAATGCTCGGAACGACATGGGTAAAAGAGGATCAACGAATCAGATAAAAATCACAAAAGATACCAAGTATAAGCCAAAACCTGCAGAAGAATGACACAATGCTGTGGCAGACCAATGTTTTCAAAAGACTTAGAAAACCATCCATTCCAAACAAATTCCTTATCAGGCTGATGCAAAGGCATGCGGCTTGGGAAAGGCCGAGTAATGTCCCTTGTTTCACAAAAGTAGTGCTTGCCATCAATATCAAGCTCCGTCAGTTCTTGAACATTCTTTATTTCCCCTTTTCCCTGGGGTTGAGGGTTTTGAAGTGAAATTTTGATCCATTGGCTCTCAGACACAGTATATACACACCCTCCACCAGGCAAAGTTGGAATGCTGGGAGTCACCTTTGTTGCAACAAGAAGCACACCAAAACTCCCCAGGGCCGCATAACCCAATATTGCCCTGGCATAGATTATACCCTTGCAAAGCCACTTTGATCCATTTGTAACGTATTCTAAAGCTTCATTTTGGGAGCTAAAAACATCAGAACCCAGTTTCCCATTATAACAAAGAGCCCCAGTTGTTGGGTCAACATAAATCACCTGAGTGCTACTCCTAAAGGATAAGCTGACCACAATATATACTTCACCGGATTCCAGCGTGACCACAACAACAGATGTGTCCCGGAAACAACTGGCTGCAACAAACACCAAATAAAACGAGAAAACAATTAAGCAGTGTGTAATGTACAAATGATAATTGAGGGGAGCGAGCTATACAATAGCATAAAAAGGTAAACATAACCTTGAATTGTGAAATAGCGTTATCTTAGAAAAGAGTAGGTAACTGAACACATTACATTATTAAACATCTATATCCTTTATGGAAATAACCTAGGTAGAATGAGATTGTATCACATCTCTTGGCAACATGCTCATTACAGCATAAAGAGAACCTAGCATAAAGAGAATCCTTTATGGAAATAACCTAGGTAGAATGAGGCGTATCACATCTCTTCGCAACATGCTCATTACGGCATAAAGAGAATGATGCAAGAGACCAAGGACAAGATGATCATGTAACAAAATGACACAGTAAAGGAATATCTTGTGCTTAATTAGACCATCTCCAACCTTGGTTTTAAATGTGAGGATGTCAAATTTTTTTGAAGCTTATGTGGGAATTTAACATGTTAGAATTTGGAATCTCTAAAATGCCCACTCCAACCAATATGCCAAATTTCTTATTTAAGTGTACTAATTAAGTTTTGGGGAGTACAGTAATCAAATAAAAGATTTGACATCACGTCAAACCTTGACGTCAAATCTTCACGTCAGTACTAATTAAATTCTGAGTGAGGTTTAAGCAATTGACATAATGGTTTGAGTTGGTTCAGATGCCAATTCATAAACTTGGCATGCCTGGTCAAATTTGACATCATTGGTTGGAGTTCCTCTTAAAGTCCACATTTGTGCTTAAGTCCAACTTTCAAATTCATCGACCATAGCCATTGAGTGATGGGTATATTATTGGCCAATAAATATGATACCTTAAACCTCACTCAGAAAGTTGGCTGAACGATAATCATCTGACTGAATTAGGGTTCAAGTAGAAAAGCAAATGGCATGCTGTTACTCCAATGTATTTCATCATCTCATAATGCCCAGCAAGCTGGGTTGTCAGATATACGAACAACATATTCACCAAGTCCAAGTCCATAATGAGCATTGCCAACCAGATAAGGAAGCTTTTGAGTTGATCCTGAACTTAATAGTTAATACCCAGACAATCATTTCTAAAAGAATCATCCACAAAGTAAATGACATCATGACGAGGTTCCCAAGCCCCATTTGCACTTTGCATTGAGTTACAGGTGTTCAAAATGTTATATAGATATTTGGAGGATGCATCAACTTGAGGTTAACACTGAATATCTCTTTAGCCTTATACTGCAAAAAGTACAAGTATGTCCGGCATAAGAATTGAGGAAATGTACCCTCCATCAATGCCAGCCCAACAAAATACAAGTGAATCTTCATGAGAATAAAAGAAGAAATGTACCCTCTCTCAACACAGCCCCAACCAACATGGTGAAAGATTGTAATTAATCTACAACCGAACATATTCATTCATAAATTTGATAAGACAAAATACTCACGAATGCAAAACTCTCATCGTGTAAACAACTTTACATATTCCCTCTATTCTCGGCTTCTCGCTCTCTTCATATAAACAACTTCACATCTTCCCTCACGGGTATAGGGCAAGAAAAGAGGGGGGAAATAAATAACAGAAAACATACGAAATTAAAGGCACTCACCAGTTGAATCCATGATCTCTCAACGAACTGATTTAGTAGTCCATAAGAGCTTGAGATGAGGTTCACAGCTCCTGATGAAGAAAATGAATGGCCTGATAAAGAGAGAGCAAATACAGAAACTGAATACATCGGAATTTTGTGCCAAAACCAAGCAATGATAACCCAAAGACGAACTTGTTAAGTCCACTTTGGCTTGCATTTAGCTTACATTTAGGGGTATTTTTTTCACTGTCTTTTTTGTTGTTTTCTCTGAATCTCTAGATTTGGGTCAGACTTTTTGGATTAACCATTGGCACTTGGTCTTCACAGATGGAATTTGAAAAGTAAAATATTATGCGAAAAATTGCAAAAAATTCACTAAAAACGAAAAAGAGTTTGAAAAAGACAGTGCTGTAGTGAACATTTTCTAACTTCGGTTCCTTTTATGATTCTCTCTTCAGGACGATCAATTAATCCCGAAAATATTGACAAAAGCTGAATAAAAAATCACTAAATATCACTTTTATCCGACTGTTTTTTTAAGAAAAGTTAATTTAGCCCAAAGTCACTCGAGCAGGGAAGAGAGAGAAGGTCAACGATCAAAGCTTCTCTCTCATGTGAACATCTGTCCAGTACGGTCCAATTACTTCGATTCAATGGATCGGTCCAAAGCCCAAATTACACTCATCTATCTTTACCACTCCATCTTTTCAAAACCCTAATCAAAACAACATCATAACTGTACTCAAAGCCAATGAGTCGAACCCTCACAATGAACCAGATTCACATGAACACAAAAATCTTTTACCAAATCCAGCTAAACGATTACCAACACCCTATCAGACACTACAGTATAATCATCGTCATAATTTGTATTATAGATCAAATGCAGATCAATAATCGAATGGGTACCTTTCTCCTGTTCGTAGAAACCGATCGAATGGGCTTTGGAATCTTGATGGCAACAGACGATTATTGGTTGTGTTCTTTCCTCCTGTCAACGATTTCTTGGTGGCAATTACCATGTAGAAAGAGTCTTTGGCTGGGATTGTAAAAACTCGTGGAAAGGAATAAAAGATAGAGAAGAATTTCCGTTTGACC
>JAOTQK010000024.1:931706-942593 GCA_025642025.1 Rhododendron ferrugineum
CACCATTGATTCATTTTCCATTGAGAAAGAGATGAAAAATGAAAGAGGGGAGTGATTTGTAGTCTGGAAGACTAGGGTTTGAAGTGTATGATGAAGAAGGGAGAAAATTTCATGGATGAACAGAGAAGAGAAGGAAAGAGTGTTGTGGCAGTCAAGAGATGGTGATACAGATGGAAAGTTTGTGACTCGAGGGAAAATAGTCGCCGGCTTTGGGTGGGCGATGAAGGAGAAGGATGAAGATGAGGAAAGTTTTACACATTGGGGCATTCTTGTCTTTATAAATGTTAGAAATTTTTTAATGGGTTGTATGGAGTAAATTGTGTGCTGCAAAATGCAAATAGATGTCCCCACAAGTTGGCTTCATTATTGTACAGATCAAAATTCATGTTGACTTAACATACAAGGAAATTGAAAGCTTTTATTGCAGGAGAAAATGTCTCCAAATGGATTTTTTCCCCATTCAACAGTATACCCCAAATCCACTTTCCACATATCTGATGAATGATACAACTCAGCTGAGCACTCACGGTCAAAACGTACAAAGCAGCTCAACTTGAAACTATACATAACTGCAAACCAAGTTTTTCGACCCTATGCTTCCGAAAGATCAACGTTCTCAGTCGATAGATCGGGAGACGAATCTTGATTTTCTTCACCATCGGATGGCTGAGATTCATGCTTTGCCGCTGCCTGCAACACCCGGCTTTGAACATCAGAGGATGATGGCGATGTTGGCAATCCCATGCCATTAGTTTCCAACTTCCCAGCAGCCCATGAAATTGCCTGACCTCCCAGTCTAACAGGTGCAAGCAATTGACTTGAAGAAAAACGCACAATGAAAGATGGTCAATATCACTATAACAATGGCATCGTCATTCCGACACAAAAGCATGAAATTAGAAGTCCTACAATATTACTATCAAGGATCACAACTTACATAATGGTAAATACTGATTTCATCAGCTAGGAAAAGTGGAACACTTTGAAAGTATTTTGAAACATTTCGAAACTAAGACAGAACATGAAGGTCATCTCAAAAGAATGAACACTAAGCTAGAAAAATACACAGAAAGTGTATCCACACCTTTTCATCGTAGCTAAACCTACAACCTCACTGCACTAAGTGCATCTACTTGACCGTTGGGTCAACTCCAGACAACATATGTAGCAAGTAGTTATAAGTTCTCAAAGTCAGATTTCTAGGGTTGCTACTCTAGCGATTTTTCCCCTCTAAACTTTGTTGTTCGCTAAAAAAGTTAAAAAATAATAGTGCCAACATACAATCTTGAGTCTGTGTTTACGAAAAATTCCGGGAACTTTTTATCTTTTAAAAAGCTGTTGTGGGTGTGCGTCAAAAATTCTTATCAACAGATTTTGGGATTCTAGGGATTCCTAGAAGCTGAAAATAGTCTAAAATATGATTCTAGAGAAGCTGGGTTTGAGATTCTTTTCGAACAGAGATTTTAGATTCTAAGAATTCCGTAAGTTGATTTTCAGCTTTTTAAAACAGAATCTAAAGCTATAATCTAAAATATGTTCCCTCACCGTAAACACCCCTTTTTTAAAATCTCAAATGAAGATTGCTAATCTTGACCCCAATAAGGACATGATTCAGCAAGGAACTGTTGCTTTTCTAAACAATTCACGAAACAGAAGTTGTTCAAAGTAGTGCGACAACCTATTTATAACTTCCCGTAAGATCATGAGAAAAATAACAAGATAAATTCAAATACTAGATTCGGTGAGCGAGAAGCAGCCAGGCATAGGAGAAGGGTTAATCATGATAGCCTGCCTCAGCCAAAGGATCATATATCGTTGGTAAGTGGTAACTTTGAAACTCCATAAAACCATGCATGTGACCAGAGCTATCAAAATAAAAAATTGCTAAAATCATTATTGTTCCATTACACTATTAATGACTGGAAGCACTTTACCTCACATCTTGCTTAAAATCATCAACATCCTCATAAGAAGCAATCCGCCGGTATATAGTCTGGGAGAAGTCACAAATCATCGAGCAATGATGAGAAGTCACAATCCGGCCGTATTTTTTTTATTTTTTTGTGATAAGTAACTTATTGGTCTAATGTCACATAAATTCAAAACGTCAACTTTGGATGCCAAACAAAGATATTACATACTCCCCTCATCCAACTTTGTAAGTGTAACTTCACGATATTATCCTTCAACACTTCCAATCACTTGAGTGATTTTAGACTAAACATATCAATGGTGACTCTTAATTTTTAATTTTTTTCATAAAATGTTTAGCACCCGTCGTTCATATTGCTTTATGATATGAATGTCACCAAATTTTGATCCTTGACTTTCAAAGAGGACATTCTTTATAGGGCAACCAAAAGTGAAAAACTGATTAAAAAAGAGGGACGGAGGGAGGATTAACCATAGTCTTGAGTCACATAAATGATCTTTACCCAATTTGGATATATTGCTTCAATTGATGACAACATCACAACAAGTTATTCTTCGAGGGTTGGTTTCATTTCCTTGTAAAGTGAAGTTTAAAATCTCCATTGGAACTTTTTAATTGGACGCAAAAGAATAAGTACCTGACCAAGGCCAATAACGCCAACAAGTTGTAGTGTCTTCTCCCACTCTGAAACAGAATAAATATTCTCAGATGAAATATATAGGCATTGCATGATGGGCCTATAATCCTTTTATGGTTCTGAATTTACGAACCTAGATGCAAAGCCCAATAATACTAAAAATAGATAGTGTGGACCTGCGGTTGTGCATGTGTAGAGAGAGAGAGAGAGAGATGATTCAGGAAACCAGTACATAATGAATCAGTCAGAGGAGTCATTCCTTGTATAACAGATTAAAGCAAATTCCGTCACTTGATAGTAATATTGTGTATACAAAAGCCATCATAGCGCAAACAAATTAAAGAATTGTGATTTGCGAAGAAGCAGCTTTAAAGGCCATCTTTCTCTCCTAAATGTCTACGATCTTTGTCGAATGCTATGAAAGTTGGGTTCCTTAAAGAACTATTATATCCGATTCATTCCAGGGAAATATCGTAATTTGGAAGATAAATGGCAGGTCACCAAGTTTTTGACAAGGCCAGTGAATTATTATGTGCACGTGTGCCCATTGCGCAAAATAGGGCTGGAAAGCTTGAAAATCAGATGCAAGGATCAAACGTATCAATGTTTTGTTATTTTATGAGTGATGATAAGAAACTTAAAATCGGTTGTTTTGGAGGGTGATTTACTTTGATCCCACATTCATGGAAAAAGTACTCTTCTTCCAAAGAGAAAGAATGAGAGATCTTGAGGTTGGTTTTCCACAACCATTATAGGAAAAACACTATGCATGTATACCAAATATCCTTTCAGTGTTTTCCAGTAAATACCACCTCTTTTCCTCAATTATCTTATAGCACACAATATGTATAGGAGAAAAATAATATGCTTACCTAGTAATGCATATGCTGCCGCTACGAAACCCTGTCAATAGAATTGTTTTGCCTTATTAGTACAGCATGTGTAAGAAAAGGAAAATAAATAACAAGATATTTCATGACGCAGGAAATCTTTACCTAGTGATTATAACAAAGAAATAACTCTAAATTTTGATAAAACGTGCACAAGGCATTAAGTCTTGTGGTATTGGAGATGTTTTGTGATTGTAAGTAGACTCCACACAAGAACAATCACAAACTATACACTTTTGCACAAATAAATAACCAATTAGGTACAAATTATTACCAACAAAAAAAACAGCATTTTGATATACAAACACAATACAATTAAACATGGGTGTGTAAACAAACGTGTCTTACAATCCCGTAGCCAACAACTTTAAGTGGAGTAGGATTGAGATCTTCTAGGATTGCCTCAGCTTCCTGATGTTATCCAAAATATTCATAAGCATAGGAAGAAACTTCAAAAAACCAGGCAAGTCAAAGCACCAAATAGTAACTACGTAAGTAATAGAAAAGAAAGCAAATTGCAAATTACTCCATGTTAGTGAAGCTTATTACATATGGCTATGAAAAAAAAACTCAAAGATGGAACAAAAATATAGAAGAGAACAGAGAATAATCAGTACAGATTAGCAACTCTTGAGGAGGGAATTATGCCTTTTACCTCATTGATTATGGTAAGCGTTGTCTCAGGTTTTAGCTCCTTAATACGAAGACCTTCTTTCACCCAAGATTGGAAGCCACCTTGGACCAGATACGGTCGCTACGATAAGAACGAGTAATATTTGAGTTTACATTGAACAATCTTCTTCGGGATTCTTACGCAAGAAACTTTGAGTAGGAAAATTTCCTCATCGCACCATGTAGCGTGTAAAACAAACTGTCTTCAGAGATGTCTGACTATGACCAAATAATGCAATCAAAATTAGATATGTTAATAATGATCATGTGTCCGAGCCTTAACATTCCCTTCGAATGGTCTGAATTTTTGTCTGCTCATGTCCAGACACGTAACCACCAAGCTTTGGCAAACCAACCGTCAGTGATTTTCAGAGAGCAGCTCATGTTGGGCAAACCCGATGCCAAAAATACTATGAACATTAACTCCAAATCCAGTGTTGAAAACGTTTACATCAAATAGGGCGAAATAGGTTCCAGTAATTTCATTACTATCGACCAAGTGGATACTGAGAGTTGTTCTCTCTATAAAACCACGTTATCAGAAGCATAAAACAAAGATAAAACATATCCTATTCGAGTTGACGCAAGGAATTCTGAAATGATGTTAAAAGTCCAAATTGACATTAGTCCTACCACAAGAACAGCCATCCTGTGCACTAAAAGTTACAAACAAGACCAAAATGAGTCTATCACATGAGAAGTCAACAAAGGGAAGAATAGTCTTAGCCTTGAGCGTAAGAGGAGGTAAACATAATTTCCAAAAATATTAGATGTTAGTTAGCTTAAAAAGCTTCAAGAAGACTTTGTTATCTTCCATTAGTGGTATTTTAGCTTCAAAGGATTAGGTTTTCAGCACAAATTATATATAGAGATTCAACTTAAGTGCCTACCACAAACACTGTTCATAGGAACCCCAAAATCATAACTTATATATATTCTCAGAAGATACCCAAATCTTGTTACTCTATATGCAACACATTGTGGAATCCTTAACTGGTAAGCTTGCTATTCATCATTGCTTCTTCCTTTCTTGATTCGTGAATGAGTTATTTACAATCCTAATCACTTCATTGCCAACAACAGATAGATGGTAATGATTAGTTCAAATGATACTTGCCTTGACCCCAAGCTTCTTCAGTGATCTTGCAATGCTCTTGGAGCGTGTACCATCAGCATCCAAAATGACGACCTTGGACCTGTCCTATAGATAGGATAACGACATTACTCTGAAGCATCACTTCAAAATTCATATCTTTTATACAACATCCTTACAAAATACCCAATCATACAACTTAGAAAACTGATCTTTTCCTCCTATGTTTACCATCGGAACCTAATCCTGAGTTTTAATTAATCTGCATAAAAGCCAAGGTCATAAAATACTACCTTATGAACATTAATTTGACAAAGTATGAGTCTTTGCCTTTGCTCATTTCCATGTCGTTTTCACTTTATGTGGAAAAAATTTAATAGTTTTATAATAGAAGCAGTAGTTCAAGCTGATCAAAAAAAAAAAAAAAGAAGCAGTAGTTCAAGATCTAAAACTGACAATGTCAAATTTTATGACTCCATTCTTCTATCATGCACTTCCATTAGCTTGTTTAAGATGTAAAAAGCTGTCAAAATATATTGACTAGAAAGCCATATGGAAAAATAATAACGCACTTGAATGATCTTCAAGTTCCGAATGACAGCTGCAGTCAAGGTATCATCAAGGTCTTTTCCACTCTTCAACAATTTCCTTACAGAACCATCGACCTAAAAATTGAAAACAATGGTGACAACAGAACAGCATTATAAGATATCCTATTTTCTTGTATCCCAGTTTCTGATCCTCTCCGTGAAATACTAATCCTTTCTCACTTTGAAAAAATGACACACAATTCCTTTGAGTTTGTTAACCTACCTCAGGTAGTGTTACATTGCCATATCTAAACCGAGCGGACCGTCGAAGATCAGGGATGCCATCTCTTTCCCTGAGATCCTTCACAAAGACAAAGCCCAGAACCAAAGACCATTAACAACTAGATCTTCCAAGATTAAACAGAAACGGTACAACCTTTTGTTTTATGATTATAGAAGGTGTGGAAAGTGGTACAGAGAACCAAAGATTATAGACATGGTTAGGCTTGAAATTTTCATAAAGCAATTATCTTCATCCAAGAGGCAGTGGGTGGAAATTTCCAACTCCATCAAAAAATGGTATAGCTAAGTATAAATCCACTGAAAAATTCAATACTACAAACAAAAACAACAAAAGCAGATGCTCCAAACTTATTTAACATAATAGATTCTATGAATATGATTGGTATTCCTAATTTCAAGGTATTATCAGAAGACAGAAATCATGACAGCAAATATCCCCGTATCCCACAACAGAAAAGGCTGGAAAAATTTACAGTCTCTTGCCTCAGGCCGGACATCAATGAGCACAACATTCTCGTTCCCCGACAAGAGTTCAAAAGTTGCCTTAGGGGATAAATCTCCCGCGTATCCACCATAGGTAAAAAACCAGTAAGAACCCCTGCACAAATCTGATAAACGATAAACTTCTTCCACAACATTAATCATAAAAACCGCTTGTTCTTCCTACCCCTTTCGGAAAGTAGGCCTTCCTAACCCCAATCCTCACCCCGCGAAAAAACGACGTTATATAGGAAACATAACTTGCAAATAAGAAGTAAATAGAAACAGAAAGCAACATCTATACCACAAAGTAGCTGAGGTTCCGATGAAAAGAACAAAGGTGACAATTGGATCATTGGGGTCCAAGCCAAGACTTTTCTCGAAGACCTCCAAACCCATGTAAATCTGCTTGCAATACATGAGACAAGAAGGAAAGATTTCAAGACATATCAAATCACAAAATAGGATGTGATTAGCGCAGATGTTGCTGGTTTCCCACATTTTGACATTGATTAATGTTGAAAGAAAGTCTGAGGTATCTCCATGGAAGATTGGAGCATAATTCTCCTAAAAAGAGAAGCTCCCACAAAGTATCTCAACTAATATAAATTCCAAAAAGAACTTTTTCTCTACTATTCAGACTAATGGAACTAGAAAAACCAATATTCCCAAGGGTGATTTCCTAATTCTAGGCTTGGATACATATGAAGCAAGTAAAGAGAAGTGTTAGTCATGAGGAAAAACTTTCAAAGGAAGAAATAGCGTTAGAGGGATTTCTTTTCCACAGTAATCGACCAAAAAATCTTGCTTTGTTGGACAATAACTAGTAAAGGAAGAGAGGTGCAGGATCTGAATATGCACTGTGGAAACTAATTCTATACCTACATTGTCCCAAACTAAGGCTAGTATCGAAATTCGTTACGAGAAGAATTCTTCCCCCTTCATTTCCTCACAATTTTGAAGGGGATGAAAACTTGTCCTGAACAGGGGGCATTTCTTCCCCACCAACCCATTCATGTCTTGAAAAACAATCCAAACAAGGAAACTATTAGCATTTCCCTCTTAAATCCCTCAAACACAAACAAGATTTTGGGATAGGGGAACCAACCGCTAATTCATCGATATCACTTTATCAACTAGGCAGGGATACTTGTCTATGGCATATGCTATGGGAGAGAAAAGGAATTGAACATACCTGTTGCAAAGTTGTACCAACTGGCCTTAAGACTTTTGTGACCCTATCTTCAGACAAACTTAGGATATTTTGGACTTCTGAAGGAAGCAGATCCTTTGTGGATCCATAAGCAGAAACGACATAGGTGGCACCCTGTTTTAAAGAATCCTCAATTTGAACAATTGCCCCCCTCAAGAACTCAACAGAAATAGCACCCACTTTTTTTGAGGCTTCCTTCAAGTCATTGGAGAAGCCTGTGAATTTTTTATCTGCAAATTCTCCCACGTGATCAATAGAAGAGATCACTTCACTAAGAGCACTATCCAATCCTTCATTAGCACCTTTTAGAGCAGACGTTATGGAATTAGTAACTACATCAACTGAGTTTTCCAGAGCAATTCCTCCCTTATTGACTGAAAAGCTAATAGACTCACTAACCCCACCCAAAGTCCCTTGAATATCTGTTTTCCCACTAGACAATGCATCGGTATCTACGGTCAACGAATCAGAGACACTTGAACTTGCTTCAAACTTCAGATCTTCCATCCCTACATAATGTGGTGCATTTACTCCACTCATTTTATAACTCCAGTTACCAAAATATTCAGAGTTGCTGTGACCTAATTCATTTTTGAATGGAGGCACGTTGATTAAACACGTAGAGCCAGATTGTTCTCTCCCATCAACAAAACTAGAATAGAAAAGTGAAGTGGCTTCTGTTTTCAAAGAAACTCCCTGAATATGATTGCCGCTGGACAAGTCCAAAACCACCCTCCCTTCTGCACTGCATCTAACATCAAATGCCTTCGGGAAGTGTTGCAACCCTCCATGTAATGAAATCTGTAAGATCATAAATTTCATGTAGTATAAATTACTAGATCATAACATGTATAAATGTAAGCCATAAATGTTTTGATTTTCAAAATTTTGGAGGGTGTAACGTCTTCCAAACTTAATTTCTCGTAAATGAGACTCTGCGGAACATGGTTTCTGTTCTTCTGGAAAGAAAATGGCTTTCTGGAGTTACAGGGGCATAGGGAATCAGAGACGACCTCGGATTAAAAAACAACATAGTAACACTAGTTCAAATCTGATCTCACTTAATGTTCCATTGATGAAAAGAATCAAATCTGTCATATCAAGGACCCGATACTGTCTTTCCAACTGAAAAATAACAACTTTAAAAAAAATTAGTAAGACACTACCTGGTTCATCACTTCAAGGTTTACAATTTTATGAAATAGACATTATGCAAACAATCACTTCCCAAAATCACCAACAATTTTCTAGAATAACTACTCTGATTAAACCAACATCCAAATCAGTAATAGCATCTTTACATGTGGCATGCATATCTTAGAAGCAGTTTTGACTTCAGCAGCTGACCATTACTTTCAACTGTTTATTGACGACTACGAGTACAATATACAACCTAAGGTGACTAAATTACACCATTGGAGACATAGGAGATACTGATTCTCCCTTCAGTGACTTCCAGTTTCAAAACCAATTATGAGCGACAATATATATTTGGTGCCTCCTATGCAGATGTTGACACGGGTAAGGTTCTAGATTCAACTACAAAGTACCGTAGTAGTGTCTGTTTAATGCTTTTATTGCATGCTGATCTCTTGGACCCTTGCCACAATGGAATCATTTAAGACCCTTACGGTTGACTAGTCGAATAGCATGATGAACTAGGAAAGAAGCGCACATACACAAACACAACCACGGCTGGATAGGCAGATGAATGGAAATATGCATATATAAACACATCAAGACTCCTAGAGCTGGACGGTAAAGAGTGACATCAGATGCCTACTACCCATTTCAATTTGGAGATAAAATCGTTTCTACACAACAGTTCATCAATGTTGTTATTATTATTTTTGGTAAATTCGATTTTATGTCAAAAGAAAAAGCACACTTAGCTACATTAGAGCCTACTTAGCTACATCAAAACTTCAACTAGAACCAAAAACCAAAAAATGCAACCAGAACCAAAAAATGAAAAGCATTTAGAGCCTACTTAGCTACATTAAAACTTCAACTATGCGAATGAAAGAGAGAAGTGAGCCTTCTCACCTGAGAACAACCGGTGGTGGCTGAGCAAACAGGCAACATTCTCATGTAAAGCTGCTTTATTCAGTCAAAAAGCTATGTCCTTTTACCTCTCATTTTATGCTTGAAGCAACATTAACCCAAATAAACCTCAGCAAAGCAACATATAAAATCTTTGAACCTCAATCCATCCCAAACCCACAAAAGCTGTAATTCACAAGGGAAGAAAAATGCAATCTTGATCGAAATTCTGTTCAAGAAAACCAACCCATCGAAGTTGGTGGGTTTAATGTCAGTTCAGCAAATGGGTTTTCTGAATTTTCAAATTCTTGGGTTGAAATCAAAGGGTTGTATGGACAAAAAGGAGTGAACCTACAATTTGATTTCACTCTGAAAATTGTTGGATTCTGGAAATGGATTTGTATATTGAATTATCCAATTGATATTGACGTGGAAAAGGGAATGAATGAAGGATTCTGGAAATGGGTTTGGATATTGAATTATCCAATTGATATTGACGTGGAAATGGGAATGAGAGGTAGGAGAGATGCGATTTGAGGAATCGTGTGGCGTTTGTTGAAGCCGTTAGCTTCATGGGTTTGGCTCCTATTTGCCTCTCGCTATTTCGTGGGGACATGATTTTTTTATAGAGATCCAAAAAAACAGAAAGGAATTGATTTTCACACACATTTTTTTCAATATCCATACTCTTTTCTTTTTTTTATTTTACTTTTAGTGTTGATAGTGTATTTTTTTTCCTAAAAATGAAAAAGAGTGTGAATATAAAAAAATGGGAATGTAAAAATCAATTCCCAAACAAGATCTCTCTCTAAATTTAGGAACTCATTTTTTTCATGGAGGTCTCTAAATAAATCAGGCCGAATTTTCCTTAAAAAAGCCAACTTGGATTTTTACTTTGTCTTTATTCAATTTTTTCACGCTTGTTAGTTTTGTCATTTGTTTCAAATTTTCTTGATGGAAGAATTTTTTTGAGCTTCTTTTTTTTTTTTTTGATCTTTTGAAAAAAAAAATTGGACTTTTGGTCATACAGTAATATTTTACTTTTCTTATACACTATTCGTCTTACTATTTTTCTTTTTGGCATAACGCACTA
>JAOTQK010000024.1:988492-999560 GCA_025642025.1 Rhododendron ferrugineum
TAATACTCGTAAGGAAATAAGGTAGAGAGTGATCCTGTGCTTCGCGCACACCACCCCACTTGGGTGGAATCCCAACACCTTTCCCTGGGACCACAAGTGCGAGGAGGTACATATCGTCCACCTTAGGCCATAGCTGAAATTGGAAGGGAAATGCAACAATGGGATTGTACAGCCAATGTCAACCCGGGTAGGAAAGTATTACCAGCAATATATCATTGTTTAAGTCACGAATAATCACGAATCACTCTGATGTTCATGCACACTATTATAGTTTTTCTCAAAACTTCTAGGTCCGTCACCTTTGATAGGATATTTTCCTCTGCATATGTGTTAAACAAGTTGTCTGCTTGGTCATGCATCCTGTAAAATAGTTCGAGTCTTTACTGGCATATCTCTAGAGACTGTAAAAAGCCTTTTAACCCACCAAATCAACAACTATCTCATTGCGAATGGCACATGTGAGAAATGAGTTTATCATACATTGATAAAAGAATATTGATCTTTTGGCACCTTTTCTCTCTGTTCTTTTCTATTTGTGTATGTAAGAAACGAGTTCATCACGCAAGGTGGCACATATGCTTCTCAATCTGTTTTTCTATCTATTACATGAGGTCATTACTGTTACAACATACAAATCTTTGGTTATCAAAAGAAGGTAGCAATATACTAGATTTCTTTATCTCTGGTTACTCTTCCTGCGTATGACATTTACTCCGTAAGGCAACTTGTTTGAGTCAATACCTTGATATTGCTTCAATTGAAATTGACATTATCCCGTCTTTCATTCTAATTTTGCAATTGTCTCCCTTTGTACTCTTGTTCTCCTCCTCTCTCTCTAGAGTATTCTGGTGGAGCCTACAAGTGGAAACACTGGCATTGGCCTCGCTTTTATAGCAGCTTCAAAAGGGTATAAGCTCATCTTGACAATGCCTGCTTCTATGAGTCTGGAGAGAAGGGTTCTTATGAAAGCTTTTGGGGCTGAGCTTGTTTTGACTGATTCTGCTACGGGCATGAAGGGAGCAGTTCAGAAAGCTGAAGAAATTTTGAAAAGCACCCCAAATGCCTACATGCTTCAACAATTTGACAATCCAGCAAATCCAAAGGTAATTAAATTTTTTTTTCTGCGCGCCATGTTTTTTTTATAGTCACTAGAAGGCTAGTCTTGCTCCAGGATTTATATTACTATCGAAATGTCTATTAGGAAATTATTTCTCGTTGTTATGTACTTGTGGACACAAGTCTATTTTCCGCAAATCTACCGTTCGACTTCTCAATCTGGGCCTGATGGGATCAGTTTAATTTTTTATTGCATTACTTAGGTCCTTCATTCTCCTGGATCGTCCTTATTTCAGCAGGTCATACTTGGCACCCAAGTGCACACAAGGCCTAAAACTACTATCCTATTTGTTGGTATTTATCTTTATACGTATCCATAATATTTGGGATTCTACTAGAGTAAATTGCTTGGATGTTTATCATATTAGCGTATCTATGGTCAGATGGCTTGGACCTTCTACGGTTCTACCTAGGCATCTTGTTGGCAAAAATAGGTGCTAGTGTTGTGGCTTCATGTTAGATAGTATGGTGCTGTTTCTCTATCCTCTGATGTCATAATTTGGAGAGAACGCTTTGTGTTGGATATTTCTGTTTATCCACAATGGGGCAGTGTTTTTGTTCTATTGCAAATTGGTATTGTTTACAGGATGATAGAATAGATATCCTACTTCTAGCTAAAGAGTCGAAACTGGATTTGATTTTTTTCCAACTTCTAAAAAGAGTTGGAAGTAGATTAGATGTAGAAGTTATGAACTATTTCGGTTCATGAACTCCGATTTTTTCTTTGATGTCTTAATTTGAAATTTCAGTTCCTTCTATTTTTTGCAGGTTCACTATGAGACAACTGGTCCTGAGATCTGGGAAGATACAAGAGGCAAGGTGGATTTTTTTGTTGCAGGGATTGGCACTGGTGGAACAATTAGTGGGGTTGGTCGGTTCCTTAAAGAGAAAAACCCTAGTGTAAAGGTACTTCGCTTTGCCTTTTATATTGGCCAAACGAACTTATAAAAGAATTTTTACATGTTTATATTCATTGGAGCCACTGTAATACTACATTCTTTGCGTAAATGAGATGGAGCCAAAATGGTTTTGCAAGTCTTTGCGAAAGTTGGCATGGGAAATGTTTATGAGCAAAAGTTCTTTTCGTACTTGTGCTCTCTCCTGTTTTTCATTGTCCTCATGTTGTATCAGGTAATTGGTGTAGAACCTCTAGAAAGCAACATACTCTCTGGCGGGAAGCCTGGTAAGACAGCAAGTGAACATTGTCATTAGTACTATTACTACTACTACTACTTTTTGTGTTTGAACATCGTTTCTAGGGTCTTGTTCTAGCTTTAACCATCTGAAATGCAGGGCCTCACAAAATTCAAGGAATTGGAGCAGGTTTCATACCAAGAAATTTGGATCAAGATGTGGTTGATGAAGTCATACAGGTCTAATGCTTATTTTACCATTATTATTTCCTTTGGTTTGGATGTTTGTTTTACATGCACCATGAATTAAACAATGTCCCATAGGCCGTAGTTACCTTGTTGCTCAGATGCTACTTCCAGTGTTCTTGGGTATTTCTGAGTGACCTCTTCTTATCTTTTCTTTTCGACTGTGTGATTCATATTCCTGAAATTTAGTTCGAGTCCCCTTCCTGGGAATTTTTTATTGTGCTACAATGTTTGTTGTAGATGAACATGTTCAGCATAATAGTATAAGCATTGCCAATGACGACCTGAAATACTGCTTACACAATCATTCTACTTGGGTCTTTTCAGCACCATAACAGCTATGGGGTACAACTGTCACCATGAGTTATAGCCACAACTAACATTCTTACGTCCACACAAACTTGTGGTGACACATGTTTGAGTAAATGACAGGTTGAAGTCGTTAAACCTTTGTAACTGAATGATGGGACAGAAGCCGGCTTCTGAATACATGTAGCAAAATCTTGTTAGGGTTTTCATGTTTTGGAACTCAACAAAGAACCATTTAATAGAATTGATTCCTGACCAACAAAATCTACATCCTTTGAGTTAAATTCTGGTGTGTGAATTACACCTGGGAGCATGACTACAATGCATTCATAGTGAAGGAACTTGGCATGCATGATTTATGAATTCTTAGGGTGATGCAGATAGCTATGATGCACATTGCCCACTTATGTAAGATTACCTTTGGTCATTAACCAAAATGTTGAATTGCTCTCCAATTTTTAAGTGGTTTATATAACCACTTTTATGAGAAGTTATCTTTCTAGCTTGGTTTTTGTCTGGCTGTCCCCTGTGAGGTGCTCATGTGATGTGTAGCACACTCGTTTCAGGAGTATGGATTTTCTTATTTTCGAATTTGTCATTGATTTTGTGTGTTAAGTTCTGTTCTACAACTGTTATTATATAGATGATGGTGCCAGATTTTGCTGTATAGATTGTCTCATTTCTCGTGGCATGTTATTAAATCCAGATATCTAGCGATGAAGCTGTTGAAAATGCAAAGCAGCTGGCACTCCAAGAGGGCTTGTTGGTTAGTGTTTCTTGTTAATTTGTAGACCTTCACTATAACGTGTGAGGAAAAGTTGATCAAAGATGTTGTATTCTGTTTTCCTTGCTTTTTCTATCTAATAATGCAAAAACGAATAGCTGGACATACTTCTGTGTTTATGCTATTGAAAAATGGTGGTGCTCAAAAGTTTGTAATTGTTTCTCTGTTTTTCCCCTGTATATCTACCATAAATAGTCGGGATTATTTGTAGTTTATCTTCCTCATATCTTACTTCATTTCTTTATCAGGTTGGAATTTCTTCTGGAGCAGCTGTAGCAGCTGCTCTCAAGGTTGGAAAGAGACCTGAGAATGCAGGAAAGCTTATTGCGGTATGCATCTTTGCAGTTTCTCCTTTTTGTTGATATCTACTACTTCATTTAAATATTCTCGTAAACCGTAGTAGAACTTGCTCCATTATTTTTCCCAATTTGAATTTAACCCCTTTCGGCTCTAAACATCATGTCTAAAGTTTTGTAATTTCTAATTTCCATTTTAGTTTTGAACTCTTTGAAAAAGATATACCACGGCAGGTAAGGAAATTGCACATCAACCTATTGAGTCCATAAGTCGAAGTTGTTTATGTTCAGTGGAAAAGTTAACCAACTTGAGATCCTTGCATAGTGATTGCCTTGAGATCTTTATCCTGTGATTCAGTTCTCTTAGGAAAATTAACTTGTTTTCAGTGGTAATGTGTTAATTAACTTGTTTTCAGTCTTATATCCTGGAAGTTTGTAGTTGACTTTGAGGGGTACTAATCCATGATTCTGTGGGGTGCTTGTACTGATAGTTGGAAAACAAATGACAAAACCAAGGGAAAAATTCACTCTACCCACTTTTGTTTTGGTCAATGTGCCCATCTTCCTAATATTAAAATTTAGCATATGTTAACGGATTCGGCTACGGGTCTTGGGTGCAGATATGCTTTTCGTTTTCTTGGATGAATGGTGTTTACAAGGTGCCCGATAGGAGTTTTATGCATACTTGATGATAAATTCGAATTCCAAGGTGTACGTGATAGGAGAATGTCCAACTAAATATGCCGGACATAGATCTCATACATTAAGAGTGTTGAATGTTGGACAAAGGAAGAGTGGAAAAAGGGTTCGAAAGCTTGAGGAGCTCCCTGCTATTAAGAGCTATCTATTATCAAAGCCTATTTTTGTTTTGTGAATCTCAAGAGTCAGGAATATTACAAGGAATTGTGTCATTTCTCTTGCTATGCTTGATAGTGAGATTTCTGTCATTTAATTCTCTTGCTATGCTTGATAGTGAGATTTCTTATTTAGGCTATCGATTGATACTTTCTGGTTACGAACTTGTAATTGCCTTGTCATGACATGATTTGGAAACCATTTGTGTAGAATGACCGGGCCATGAATAATCACTGTCCTAAACTAGTTCCGAACGTCATGTCTAAACACCTTTTCCTATCACTGGTTCCTCAACTATAACAAACACTGTGAAATATAGGAATATACAGTTCGAATTTTTAAGATCTTCAAATGTTTGCAGGTTGTTTTCCCGAGCTTCGGTGAACGATACCTCTCATCTGTTCTTTTCCAATCGATACGAGAAGAATGCGAGAAAATGCAGCCGGAGCCTTGACTAACATTTTGCAAGTCCCAACAGAATAGTTTATATGGTCTGCACACAGTAGTTAAGGTTTGCTCACAATTTTCAACTCAATTGTCTGTTATCCCACTTTGAGAGGTTATGCTGCAATGCCATATAGCTGAGTTTTATTAGCTTGCTTCTTTACTATTGGTTGGTAAATGTTATTGGTTTCCAGTTGATATAATTAGCTGCAAAGATGCAGTGGTTTTAAGTTGGATTAATGGATCAATCCTTTTTGCTGCAATGGCGATTTTCACTTTCGTGTTTCCTTTTGGTTTGGATATGTTATATTTATTCCTGGCATGCATAAGTAGTTTTTATTTCTTAGCTCAAGGGGGTCCCGTTCCAAATTCGAAGTACTATTACTGCATATAATACTTACCCCTCACACAATCATGTTTCGGGCGTAGACGATGTATGTACTAGAGAAGGTAATGCTGGAAACAACTTTCTTGTTCTCATTCTGCTTTGGCTACCGACCTTCCTGATTTGTATCAAAGGAGGAGGTATAGAAATTCGACTCTCCTTACTGAGAGATAGGCTTTGTGTTGAATGTTCACCCCGTTCCACGTGTCTTGCTAAACCAAACATTACGTATCTTCGTTTAAGGGTTCGAATACATATCCATTTCGTATTGTAATCTTTATCGCGATTATTGAATTGTTATTTCTCGTCCTATGTAGTCACACTACCGAACTAAATATAACTGTGTTTTCTTGTGTTGTGCGATTGTTTTGTCTGAGTTTCACATCAGAAATCAGAGTAGGGGATCTTGGGTACATTATTGAGCTACAGGCTCTCCAGACTCTCTGAGGTGTTTTCCATGGTGCAACAAGAAACTATTTACATCAGCTAGATTACTGTTCATGCTAATTCTATCGATACATCTTTCTTTCCTCTTCATTTCTAATATTTTCTCAGTCTTCCACTAATCAATTTGTACTTGCAATCCATATTCAACACTATCTTCCTTTCAAAGTGGATTTGAGAGGGCATTTTTGATGATTTTTTTCGTGCTTTATATTTAGAGTATCAAACTCCATCCTCTCAAGTAGAGAAATAAATGGAGGGATGATCAGAGCAGACCACTTGATTTAAGTTCCATAACGGCACATCAAATCTCATGTATAGAAAGAAAGCGATGGTAACCCCACACTATATAAGGTTTGTTGTGTTAGTTGTAGATTAGTGTAGTGTAATTGACTTGATCATGATATGGAGAGGTCGAACTGTCTCACGAGCGGGTTTACAACATGAAAGTCCTAGTTAATGACAGTTTGTGGTACTTTTGTTACAGTCTCTTCTGTAGTCGCGGGATAATGGCAGTGTACTTACCGAAAACGTATGTTCTTCTTTCGTTCTTTTTTTGCCCTTTTGGAGTGTGTATGTATGGCAGCAGCTCTGTATAAGCATCTACACTCACGGTTTTTTATGTTCATGGGTTTCAATCGTGGCTTCTCAGTTCTCACCATATTTTTGTCAAAAAATTGTGAGAAAGCACGAATAGCGTGGTATGTGAACAAAACAAACATGAGGGCTGAAAAGCACTAAGAAACAAACTAATAGTAACGAAGTTAGTTGGGTTTGGCTTGTAACTGGTGGGAATTTGAACTGCTTTATAATCCAAGTCAAGAGTAGAGTTTGGCAACGGCCGTCTGATGCAAAGGACATTCATGTTCGTCGAGTTCCTCGTTCTCTTTTGTTCGCATTCCATATAACTTGAGTATTGTGACGCGCGATCATGGGTTCCATTGTGGCTTCTTACAATATTTTGGTCAAAAGAGCTAAAAAGTGAACAAACTCAAGGGCTAAAAAGTGTTGAGGCAGTAAACTAATACTACTAGCAAAGTTAGTTAGGGTTTGGCTGATGCCTACTTGTGAAAATTTAAAACAGCTTTTGTTTGATTAGAAACCACCAACTGTGGATTCCACACATGCAAAGCAGAAACAGTTGATATTCCATGGAAACACGTTGTGTAAAGAGGAGAATACCAACAAATGGAAAATCTATGATTGCTAATTGGTGGAGCAGTCTAAAGAGAGGGTTCTTAAACAAATTAAAGTAGACTTGTGGCTTTGATGGGCAAAACTCCTAACTCTTGATGTTTTTTCTATGCATCAAATTGCACATGGAGGAAGAAAAATTAAACAGTACTATTGATTGCAACTTTTGTATTAAATTATACCAGCTGAAATGGTGTAGAAAGCAAATTGTTTTTCAAGGAGGTGTAGAAAGCAATGGTGTAGAACGCAACTTCTTTTTGTACTCCTACCGTCCCAAATTGGATGTCAATTTTTGATATTCGTGTCAATTTCAATTCCTTATATCTTTCAATATGAATCTCAAAAAATATGCAATATGAATCTTGTTTAATAGTTTTCGATTAGTTCTATTATACAAAGTTTTCAAACTCGTGAAAATATTATAGATTGAAAGATATAAGTGACGAAAAATGATACGAGTTTCAAAAATTGTCATCCATTTTGGGACGGATGGAGTAAATTTTTAATTTTATTTTATATAAATGTGTTTATCTTTTCCCTCTAAAAAAGGAGTAGGTGGTTCACTTCAGCCCAGATAATATATTTTTTTTGAACGGCGAAGAAAATTTTATTAATAGATAAGAAAAGTATAATTGAAAGGGCAAAAAAGCATCACCACGCAGATAGTTTATGAAGGTATTTGTTTATTTGTTCTTCGTTCTTTTTGTTTTCCAAGCTATGTGGTTTAGAACCTTTTGAATAAATTGCACACATGTAATGCCGTGTTGAATTTCAGACATGTTATGCACGATGATGTTGTGCATATTATCGTTTCTTGTATTGGCAATTCTCTGATCAATATTGGACTAGCAAACAGAGGGGATGCGAGTGATGCACAATTGCACATGTAATCCTCTATTAGAAATTACTCATAACGGAAGGATGATGAGAGAGAGAGAGATGGGGCACCTTTATCAATGCAGTTAGGCCGCAGCACATGTTTTGCACCAGGCTCTTTTTCAAGAGGGATGATTTTTTGTGCCGAAAAATTATGTTTTTTGTGTCGAGAGGTTTTTCGGCCGTTGAATTTAAAACATAAAAAAAAAATCACACAATTCACGGGGGAAAAACCTCTCATCACTGAGGCATAGGATTTTCAAGACAGAGAAGATCGGACCTCCTTTTTTTTTTGTATCCTGTTAGAAATAAAATTGTCTATTTCGTAGAACGAAAACTTCAAAGAATATACATTTGTTACAAAAATTGAATTTACTTTTACATATTATTGAAGAAATTTTACGGTAACAAGTTATTTGTGAAAAAATCCTGAAATAAAAAATGTATTATTTTTAAAAGTTCTCGCTTTACCGACCCAATAATTTTATTTTGAGGGTGCTAGCTAGTATTTTTAAATTAAGTTTCCCTGCCCTCTTTCGGTCCACACACATGCGTCAACTCTCAAAATAAAAATAAAAATGGAGGAATTCTTTATGAATTGGGGTATTGAAACGAAATTAATAAAAAGCTGGCCTTATTTAATGCGAGTCTGTGAGCACAGGCCATCATCTATAGGATGCCACTTCTCTCCTTTCAATACCCATACTGCAGCATCACTTCCTTGCAATGAGCTCCAAGGAACCAGAAATACCCTCCTTCTCTTCCCCTTGCCTCTCCTCCAGGTCTCTTTCTCTCTCTCTCTCGATCGACATGTACACATAGAAGTAGGTGGTTATGCTTCTGTTTGTTTGGTGATGGTGTTTCGGTTTTTATTTCAGTTCGCGTTCGTTTTGGGTGTTTGCTTTTGAGGTTCCTAGTAGCGTTCATGTTTGTTTTCCCATGTTGGAGGTTTCCGTGTTGGAGGTGGCATTTATTTCGTCTTAGTTTCTTTGGTTTTGAGGTGCGTGTTTAGGAGGTTTGGCTTGGGTGGTTTTTGTATAGGGTTTTTGCTTTTGATTGGCATCTTGCCTTTTTAGGTTTTTTTGGGGGATCTCGAGTGGTTTAATCTTTGTATCTCTTTTTTAAAGATTAATATTTTTTTTTTGCCAAGCAAAAAAAAACATATATAGCTTAACATATCCTTTTTCGAAATAATAATTTTTCTATGGCAAATTAAGTTTTGAGAATTTAACAATATTTCTGGGAATCATCACAAGTCTAATTGGCGTGATTTTTTTTTTCTTGGTGACAATTTTTTTCCCCTTTTGACTTCGTTTTAGGAAGATTTTGCAATTGTTAAATTTTAAGAACCCTTTTATGAAAGATTGACCCATGACTTTGAATTCTAATTTAGGTTGTGTTTTCTTTAAATACTAGTTCTTTAATTAATTAAGAGAATAAAATGGAAGGTGAAGGAGGTAGGATATAGAAATGCCAGGCGGATTTATCTTTGATTTTTTTGACCTTTTTCTTTGCAAAAAATAATTAGTGAGTGACACATGAACTACACATGCTTAGCATATACTAACGCAGATTCAGATACGATATATATAAATTCAAAATAATTAGTACAAAACGAAAAGATGTAAATATAAGACTCCTATATTTATTATTGTTTCTATAATAGAGATATGATCGATATATCTCTAAAGGAGAAAATATGACTCAAAATTTTCTATAACTTATATTGTTTCTATAATAGAGATATGATCGATATATCTCTAAAGGAGAAAATATGACTCAAAATTTTCTATAACTTATATTGTTTCTATGATAGAGAGATGATCGATATATCTCTAAAAGCGAAAATATGACTCAAAATTTTCTATAACGTTTATTGTTTCTATAATAGAGATATGATCGATATATCTCTAAAGGAGAAAATATGATTCAAAATTTTCTATAACGTTTATATTGATGTTATAATAATATAACTTCACACAAAGTTACCATATGGTATGATTTGGCTGGTATATAGGTAGTAGCGGAACTTCCATTTCAATATAAAAAAACACGATGATGGCTTCTGTGCGTGCACAAAGATGCGGTTGCCAAATCATTCTAACGGTGTTTTTTGCGTAAATACCATCTAGCCGGTCCCTTCTCCAGTTTGCTCACCGGTTCAATTTTCAAAACATTGCTTTATAACCTATATATAATATGGTTATGCATGCATGCATGGACTTAAAATTGCAGATGGTGGTCCAAAGACACAGTAGCCATAGTCACAGGTGCAAACAAGGGCATAGGGTTTGCATTGGTGAAGAGATTTGCAGAGTTAGGACTGAGTGTCATCCTAACAGCTAGAGACAATGAGAGGGGACTTAAAGCAGTGGAAGCTCTCCTGGCCCAAGGACTCCATGTGCACTTCTTTAGGCTTGATGTTTCT
This sequence comes from Rhododendron ferrugineum, assembly GCA_025642025.1. Classification (NCBI taxonomy): domain Eukaryota; kingdom Viridiplantae; phylum Streptophyta; class Magnoliopsida; order Ericales; family Ericaceae; genus Rhododendron; species Rhododendron ferrugineum. The sequence continues at coordinate 999,003 of JAOTQK010000024.1, forward strand.
GATCCTGCTTCCATTCAATCCCTTGTTTCTTGGTTCAAAGACAGATTTTCAGCCCTGGATATCTTGGTAAGTGGCCACAGCCGGTCCTGAGCTAAAACTTATGTTGCAGCCGCTTTAGGCCTTCAATTTTCTTTTGAATTTCAAGGGCCCCTTTTATTTTTTTATGCCTTATATTAGTCCAACAAAGGAGCCTCATTTTTAATTTTCGCTTTAAGCCTCTGAAAAAGTCAGGGCTGGCTCTGATTAGTGGCTCACATTTTTCATGAAATTACATGTTTTTATTTTATTTTATTTCTTATATACGTAGAAAGCAAGAAAACTATAAAAATGCCGAGCCTATACAAATGAGTTGACCTTTAGAGTGTTGAGTTCGGCTCGTTTACTACACAAGCCTAAAACTTGAACTCGAGCTTGACTTGATTACTAAACGAGTCGATCTGACCACACCCCTTAACGAGCCGAGCCTCGAATTGCTAATGATCAGCTTGGTTCGTTTGCAGCGTAAGCAATATCATTTCGCAATTGCTTCTTGACTCTTCCATTGATCAATTATTATTC
>JAOTQK010000024.1:1029282-1039864 GCA_025642025.1 Rhododendron ferrugineum
ACAATCTAATCAGACTGCTGCCATAATTTGTAACCAATTCAACAAAAGCAACATCTAAAAGTTGCGATTTCTATCCTGTTTGATCCCTCACGGTTGTAAACGAAATGGGATCTAACAGAGAGGGCTAGAATAACTCATTGTGTTGCCTCGTTACAAAATAGAAGTAAATCAATTGGTAACCAGAGCATAAAAATTAATGAAACAAAATAAGGCACGGTCGCGGTAGGTAGTTTGACGGATAATACAAGACTATGTTGTTCTAATCGCTGATCGAGAGAGCGGCCTTCAATCTTCCGACAAGATGTGGCAGGGTCTTGATGCTGTCTTGTACCGACTGGTCAACACATGACTCCAAATCCTTCATTGCATCAGTTTTGATTTGTTGGAGCTTGGCTGCCTCAAATTTGTCTTGGCAGACCATCAGAGACCTGTTCATCCTTTCCTGGAGGCATCAGAAAAGATGTTTCAAATAATATGCACAAGCTGTATTAGCTTACAATACTATTGCTACAACACACTTCAAACAAAAAGTTTTCAGAACACTCGGGAAGAAGTTGTTTTAAGAAAGAACCGGGTTATTTTCAAAAATGGAGTTAGATTACACAAAGAAAAGAAAAGGAATAGGTTACGCTTATAGACTTAAAGGTGTTGTAATTTGCATCCCAATTCCCGAGAGATAATGGGTTAATCCCAAGAGACAAAATAAAAATACATAAGTGAAAGAAGTGTCTATAATAAGTTAGCCTACTGCCTTATCTATTATCCATTTGGTTCCATTAAGAGGAATAGCATGAATGGATAAGGTAACATTTTTCTGAATCCACAGGGCTGTTCATGCTAACCATGTTCAAAGTTCATGGCAACAGATCTAACAGATTTACAATGAATCTAACTTACAACCAACGTTGAGCCTCTCTCTGACTCAGTAAATTTTGTCACATTTGCAGTTAAACTTCACATGGATATGATACTGTCGTTTTCTCTTGAACATGCTTCCATTCCATGCACTGAATTATCATGCTGTGAGCTATGTAAGACGGGATGATAAGCGCGTAAATGTTTACATTAACGCCTCCTAATTTATCATTGCTAAGTCTTTTTATTTTATTACTTGGTGTTTTAATGCTTAATTTTTGTGATTGTAGGTATTTGGACAATTTGATAAATAAATAAAAAAGCGCGAAGTTGGAAGTACTCGAAGTTTAGCTCTTGCCACGAGCATGAATACAGAGGAAAAGGAGTAATATTTGGAAGTCAATTGGCCAAAGAATTAGACTGAGACCAGGAAGTAAAAGTAAGAATTGGACTTGGACTTCTATTTGGTGGGCCCAATAGTTCAGTTAGTTTGGCTAAATGATGGGCCAAGGAGGAAAGTGGCCACGGCTGGGAATTTAAAAAGTAGAAGGGTTTTTGGATGAGTCGGCTACGGTAGCTATAAAAGCATCACTTTTTACAGAAAAAAGAAGGAAGAACGGGGCTGCCGAAAAGGACGAGAACAGTGGGCGGAATGAGGACAGAAGTTCCGGAAATAATTACTTGGCAGCTTGAGACTTACGTTATTTCATTCAGAGTTGTTTCTCCTTTCAAGTTTTTAAGCTTTGTTCAATTACTTGCACTCCGGTAACTCATTTTAATTTCAGTTATTTATAAAAGTTATTCGTTGATATTTCTTGTTTATTTTTCATCTCGCGTAATAGAAGCATGAATCAAATTAGGGTTTCTTCTATTTTATGCGCTATGACTAGTGAGTAGTCGTATAGGTAGGGTTGCGGGGTGATTAGCACACCGTGGCCAGTTCGGGAACTGCTCCTATTTTCCCGAACGGCTCCTATTTTCAAACAATGGAAAAACGATTTTTGATTGGAAAAATACTTCCCGCGGACAAACTCGGGCATTGTCGGAGCCCATGTGAACGGGGAATGGAAGTCCAAAACTCATTCTCCACTGCGCATGGGTAAACGGCGACCATAGGGTCTCGCATCTTGCGGGGTATCTTTTTCAATCTAAAATTGAACGTTTTTAAGAACTCCAAACAGGGCAGGTAAATCCGGACTGGTTACGAGTGCTATGAACCCTACGACCGTACCTCTTTTTAATTATCTGAAAAAGTACAATCAATTTCTAGGTTTTAGTTTATTTCAATCAATCGACAAGGGATGGCTACCTAAGAGCCCGTTAAATTAGTAAAACCCGAGTTTTTAATCAGCACACATCACTGTCTCTGTGGATTCGACTCCGGACTTACTGGATATTGTGTTACGTCGGTCTCCGCCCTACGCTTGGGGCAACCCATTAATTTAGGACTAGGAAATCGTCAAGCACGGGACACGGGAATTCTAAAAAAAAATGGGGACACGTTGGAGAACTGCTATGACCAAGGGGCTCTAAATTTAGAATCTTCAGAGTTTAGCACAAGTATACTTCAACCTAATGAAGACAAGATAAAGAGAAAATGCAAGCCATGGAACATTGCCTCAATGCCACTAAAACTCTTGATGTATATATAGAGGCAAAGAAACATAGACATATCTACCAGGCCTCACGCGTCTGTGTCCGACACATGTCAGACACGAACATGATACTCCACCGGTTCACCCTCCAGAAACATGTTGGACACAGATATTTGGGTTCCCGTTTTTACAAAAAAATGTTCTGTACTTTGATATGAATTCCTAGATAAATGTATAATGTTTGTATGTAGAACATATTGCACTATTTAATATTCAGAATGTCCCTAACGTGTCTGTGTGCTAATTTTTTGAGAAATGACATGTCCGCATGTCTGTATGTGTGCTTCTTAGGATAGAGGCAATGCCCTAAAGATGACAATGTTTCCACTCCAAATATTGAGGAACCAATTCAAGTCACTAAGATAAACCTCTCCATCCAAAACTTGGGAAAGCCTACAGACTACCTCTTCCATAAAATATTGCAAGTGGGAGCCCTATGCCAATCATAGCAAGTGGGAGCCTTATGCACACGGTGTGACCTCTGTATACAGTATACTCTGCACTTATAAATCAATCTCTCCCATTGTATTCATTTGCATGGCCAAAACACTATCTTCAGAATGATTCTAGCCATCAAAGCTTTACTAACCTTGCCTTCTTCAAGCAAGTGACGTACTTGTGAAAATTGAAATATAAACAACTAAAAATTGCACTCAGTTGCCTCCTTCAAAAAGAGTGCACCCCTTGGGCACTTCATTTATAGGGTCTGGGAAAGGCCAAGATGTTGGCTAGCGCCCCTTGTTTTAGACGTGATGTCTGGTTTGCAATCTATACCTCCAACTACTAAATGCAAAAAATAGTCTCCAAGGGATAGATTGGTTACACTCATAACCTTTTGGCATTAAAAGCACAAAGTGGCAGCCCTCACATTTGTGCATGCACACGTAGGGAAAAATGGAACTACGAATGGGGAAAGGAACAGCTAAGGCCAAAGATTGTCTACAATTCTAACTAGTCCAAACAAGCATAAATTGGTGGTGGTAACGATTCTCAAAAATTTCTCTTCAAGCTTCACACAATATCCAGATAAAACACCACATTTACCTGAAACTTGGCCATTTCACTCTCAACCAGATTCTGAGCTCTCATGACTGGGACACTGCAATTCTCCACACAACTGTTGATCTCATCTTGGGTTCTACTCCGGTCAAAGCACTCATACGCGCATCTGAAGTATGCTTGCTGCAGCGAGCATTCAAAACGACAAGTTACACAACACACATCTATGCAGGGCAGATTCAGGATTTAAAGTTTGCCAAGAAAGTTTGAAGTAAAACATCCAGTTCTACCAACGAGAGGGAAAAAGAGAGAGAGAGAGAGAGAGAGAGAGAGAGAGAGTTAAAGACAAACAATGAAATACTTAACTAGACATCTGACATCCCTTGGCAACATTGACTATAAAATAAGGTTGTGTTTGGTAGGTCAAAGAAGCAAGCTTTAAAACCAAACAGTTCACATAATTCCTGTTCTTTTTCAACCAAAAATACACCTAAGATAGCATGAATCCACAAAGCAAAAATAAATAACCAAACCAAACCGAGCCTTATGTCCCAATCACACAAAGCAAAAATAAATATGTAAAAAATCTCAGTTTGGTTCCTAGAGAAAGAGAAACTTTTTCTCCATTTTTTGTTTAACTTCCCTCTTACTTATTTTACTTCTTTTCCCTACCCTTCCTTTCGTCGTGTTCCAAACAGTAACGACTCAAACAACTTAGCAAGGAGCTAGCTGTTTATACTTGGATTTTCTAGCAAAAAAGACGACTTTTTTAAACACCCAAAACGTAGACTAAAATCATGCATTCATGCTATACAGGAGTAAGGGTGTGAGAACTCCTTTAATTTGAGGGCTAACCCTCAAATTTCACAATTATCCTTATCACGTCCCAGAATAATAACACCAAAAAGTTCAAAATTTTCATGTTCTTTTCAGCCAAAAACCTCACCAAAAGTAGCCCTTACATAGCACAGCTAAAAGCCATCATTTTTCGATCCACTCTCTTTCCCATTAATCCACAAAGCAAAAAAATAACAGAGACACAATAACTCGGAAAATTTAGCTAGGACCTAGCTGCTTTTGCTTAGATTTTCGAAGACAACTTTTTAAAACACCCAAAAACATGGCTTAAGATGATGCTATAATGGAACAAGGGCAAGAACTCCTTTAATTTGGGGGCTAACCCTCATAATTTCGTAATTATCTTTAACAATTATCTGAATAATGTATGGTGCTTCAACCAGAGGATTCATCAGTGCATAAATACAAAGAAAGCGGATGTTTAGAGAGAGAGAAAGAGAGAGAGAGAGGGGACCTGGAGAGTGAAATTGACGTGGTCTTGGACAGGAGAGAGATGGGTTTGAGCGGCTGTGTTTACATCGTTCAGCTTTCTCCTCAATCTCTCCGTCACTATTTGCTCTTCCGCTGCTGCTATGCGATCCATCTCTCTCTCTCTCTCTCTCTCTCTCTCTCTCTCACTTTCGAATGCGGTGGGTGGGAGAAGAAGGGTTCAAGGGGAAGTTCGGATTCGGGTTCTTCTCTCTTGGTTTTTCTTGGTAGAGGGTTTAGGGTTTCTGCTACACGTGGCGTCTTATAAATCAGGTAAGTAACTTGGTCGGTCTCTAATGGAAGCTAATGCCAATAGTTTGTTTCGGCTAAATAGGAGTAGTATTTTAGAGGAAGTTAATGTAGTGAGGAGAATGACATCTTTAGAAATCTATGAAAACATGATTGTCCATAGTTTAGCGAAAATGAAGTTTACAAATATGTTTAGACGCTCTATATTTGTGAGACAAATTGATCGCAAATGAACATTTAATCCAGCTGATACAAATCGGTCTCAATTCGCTTAAATTTTTTAAGCATCATACTATATCGAACAAGCCGAGTTATAGTTTGTTTGAGTTTGGTTGGTTTGAAAGCTTGCTGGGCTTCAAAAATATATGCAAATTTCATTTGTTTGAAGTTTGCACAATTAACTAATCTTAAACGAATTTTTATCGAGCTAACACAAGCTTAAACATGAGTGATTTTGTTCGTGTATCAATCCTAAGCTTGAGGCAAATTCTACTGAGGCTCCGTTTGGTTGGCAGAAATTTTGAGAAGGAATATGAATGTAATATCATACTTTCATAATTTTGATGTTTGGAAGGAACAAGAATAGAAATGTGATGTCACACTTTTCAAGATTCTCATATTTGGGAGAGATAGGAATATGATTGTGATTCCTGACAACACATCCGACCTGGAATCACATTACTAGATTGAGTGAAAATATGATTCATCCCTTGCCCCATGGGAAACTTAGATTGATGGGTCAATCAATTAAAAAAAAGGAAATATTGACTTTGATAAATGTTTAAAATAATTGATTCCGACATAAGATTACTTAATTAATCCAAACACGAAAATAAAATTACTTTAGGCATTGTATTCCTAGGAATGAATCATATCCCTATTCACACTCAATAAAATTCCTAGGAATTTGATTTCTAATAGTCACATTTCTATTCCTACTCAAAATTCCAGTCATCCAAATTGAGCCAGAATTTATTGTGAGCTTTTAGTTTTTTTTTTTGGAAGAGTAAGAATTTCACCAATAATAAGGATTGCAACTCATTATGTGCATCTAATACAACTGATTGCACACAATTGAGACAATATCACATCCATATCAAATGAAGAGTACACCAACAATAAATTGATCAAATGATCAGACTCAACGAAGCGCATACAAGTTGTCGATGAACAGTTGTCATGGTAGCTCCACTATTGGATTGGCTTATATGGGGATGTTAAATTTTTTATAGAGGCTAAAGTTTCTCGATAGTAATTGGTTTTCACACAATTTTTCATTCTTGTTTTCTAACTGAGAGTACACTACAAAAAGACAGATACTTTTTTTAAAATATAATGTATTTTTGTGCATAATTTTTAAAATTTGGTAACACAAAATTAAATATCCAAGTTGATTCTTTAATTTAAATTTAAAGAATTTATTCTCTTCCAAAACATTTTTTAAATTTGAACGATTAATAACCGAAATCAACGATGAACGATTAATAACCGAAATCAACGATATATAGAAGTTATTTTAAGGAAAATTCTAACTCCACACCCATTTACACACCCTCACACACAATAGAGATGGGGTCCACACCTATTGTGTGTGAGGGTGTGTAAATGGGTATGGAGGTATAATGATTGTTATTTTAAATCTACCATCTCTGAAAAGGTAAAAACAAATTTACCACTCCTATCTGGCACGTGCTGTTGACAGTTTGTCACCTTGGGTCATTGACTATATACCAGAGTCCAAAGAAGACGGAACGGAACGGAACACCTCTCTCCCTCTCTTTCTCTCTGCAGAAAATACTTGTAGAGAGAGAAGACATGGCGGGCGTAGACGTAGCAGATACTACGGCAAGTACAACAGATCATCACCATCCCACCACCTCCATCACATGCCAAACCCTCCCCCACCTCCTCTCCTCCTTCGTCGACACCTTCGTCGACTTCTCCGTCAGCGGCGGCCTCTTCTTACCCCCCAACCCCCTTAACCCTAACAATAACCCTAATAACCCTAACCCACCTCCTTTACAAACCACATACCCCTCCCCTAACCGCCTCGTCGCAATCGGGGACCTCCACGGCGACCTCCTCAAGTCCAGACAAGCCCTGACCCTCGCCGGCCTCATCGACGCGTCGGGCCGGTGGACTGGCGGCGCGGCGACGGTGGTCCAGGTCGGAGACGTGCTCGATCGAGGCGGGGAGGAGCTGAAGATACTTTACTTTCTGGAGAAGCTGAGGAGGGAGGCGGTAAAGTGTGGGGGAAGAGTGGTGACGATGAATGGGAATCACGAGATCATGAACATCGATGGGGATTTCAGGTGCGGGAAGTAATATTAAGGCTGGGTTCTTGTGAATTTAATTTTTTTTTTTTCATTTTGTGTGTTTTGTTCGTTTTTTTTTGAATTTTTATTGGATTTGTGTTATATTTTTTGGGATTAATATCGGTCGAGAGAAGTCTGAAAAATAAAAAATTATTACCAAAAGCAACAAAAAAAGAGTTTGCTATAGACGAACAAAATATCAAACTTTTTTGTCTCAATGTCGTCTTATATGAATTTTTTCCCAACATTGGTCCATTTCTCAAATCTTTTCTGATGCGTCTTGTCAAGACAAATGATTAATTCTAAAAATTACGATGAAAATTTAAATAAAAAGTTACGAAAAGTAAAAAATTACAAAAATAAGTTATGGACAAATAAGTTTAGAAGAAAGCAGCCCAATTTAGGGTTTGGGTTGATTGGCTTAGGCTGTGTTTGGAAATAGTTTAAAAAATTGGTTTGATTTTTGCACTCAACTTTCTTATGAATACATTCGGTAATTGGACATTGCTAACCACTCCCTAGCGCGCACTACACGGTATACATTGTAGGACGAGTTTCTTGTAAACTAAGTGGACTAAAATCCATGCTTTTACGGATTTCTTGGCAGGTCATTCTCCATCACTTATAATACCATTTAGCGAAAACAACTTAACTATTGACTATTGCCATTAGCATGAAGGGAAAAAAATATTATTGCCATTAGTATGAAGGAAAAAATATATTAGTGGAAACACACCCATACTATAATGCAAAACAAGTTGAAATTTTGGGACATTTTCCCCGGATATCAATGTACTTTTTCGGATATCGATGCATTTTATACACATTGTCGACCAACCTTAGGTTGTGGTTAGCATTTTCCTTTATAATTTGACTTTTGCGGATTTTGTTGTCTTTTCTTATAGTACTTTAAAGTTCTTAGTTAGATTTTTGAATTTTGCGAAAATTTGTTCTTTTCTGGTTCTTGAGGACAAGTCAAATTTTCCCAAGTTTTGTTGTTATTCAATGTTTGGGTTTTATGGCACATTCTTCAAATCTTGGGCCATATTATTCTTATGTTTCCAATTTCCGTTCGGGGCCATTCAATGCACATGTTGCACGGCTCAGAATGCCATTTGTGTCTAGTTCGATATTAGGAGATCTCTGCCGAGAGCATTTTCCAAGGAAAATCAATAGAAAAGCTCAATCAAACTGATTTTTGAGAAGTTTCGATTTGTTACTCTTTTACTTTTGTTTTCAATTTTTCGTATTTAGCCAAAAGTTAAGTTGCATAAACTTACAATTTGCATGAAAGAAAAGCGAGAAAATCTTTTTGGTAGTGCTTTTGACATTCAACTTACATAATCTATTTCAGGTACGTTACTCAGGCAGGTCTCGATGAATTTAAGGTTTGGGCTGATTGGTACTGTATAGGCAATTCAATGAAGAGTCTCTGTAATGGGTTGGAGAAACCAAAGGATCCGTTTTGCGGACTGCCTTCAGTTTTCCCTAATGTTAAAAGTGAAATCACTGATGGAATCAGGGCTAGAATTGCTGCGTTGAGACCAGAAGGCCCGATTTCTAGTCGATTTCTGGCAAGCAATTTGACTGTTGCTGTTGTTGGCGAGTCTGTGTTTGTTCATGGAGGGCTGTTACCAAATCATGTCACTTATGGTTTGGATCGAATTAATGAGGAAGTGAGGAATTGGATCAGTGGAATGAAACAAGGAGTTGTTCCTTCTGGTTTAATCCGTGGGAGGAATTCTGTTGTTTGGTTAAGGAGGTTCTCTGATGAATTGGCGAAAAATTGCGATTGTTCTATGCTTGAACATGTCCTCAGGACAATTCCTGGTGCGAAGAGGATGATCATGGGTCATACGATTCAAGAGAGTGGAATTAACGGGGTTTGTAAAAATCGGGCGATTCGGATAGATGTGGGTATGTCAAAGGGATGTGGTGACGGATTGCCAGAAGTTTTAGAAATAATAGGGAATTCGGATTTGAGGGTCTTGACATCAAATCCTTTATATCTGAACAGATATCAAAGCTCAGTCGAATCCAATCAAAAGGAAGGTATTGGCTTGTTGATACCTGAACATAGCCCTAGACCAGTAGAGGTTCAGGCTTAGTCATCGGCATTGTATTTGAACACCAGAATTCCAGTTTCCGTTGGAATATCTTGGGAAAGTACATTATTTTCCTTCATAGGAAGGAATCGCTACTGTGATTACTGGGTTAGTTCCAAAAATGTAATCATCATTTCTAATTTTCTTGTATCCAGTTAGTGATTTGAGAAATGTGATTAATAGAAAAGACTATTCTGGCACATGTGTTCCTGTCTAGTTCAGTGGTGTTCTTTTTACTTCTTATCTGAAGGGCAGGTATCATTTATGAATCACACTATTTTTCAGATGATGCAAACTTTGATTATAAAGTTCAAATAATTCGTGGCAAGGCGTTAGATGGTTCCATCTAACGTAGTTATCGATGGCATGGTTATGACATCGGAGCCTGCTTCTGTAATTCGTATCTGAACCAAAAGTAAGTTTCCCAGATCATCCTTTAGCTGTTTACTCTACCTGTAGTTGGTATCTGAACCTGGATTTCTACCTCCATAGCTGTGGAATGTTTGCTGATGAAGGGATTGCTCCGTTTGCAATCAGGATTTCTATCCATTTCCCACCTCCGAACCCTTCGTTTCCCTTTCCAACCCCAGAATCCAAATGAACTGTATGCGTTTGAATGCAGCACTACTTTCTAAACAAGATTCCATTTTGAAGCTCGTCGGTTTCATATTTAGCTTTGCATAACATATTTTCAGATCGATATTGTTTTTGGACAGCAGGACAGAAAAACACTCATCATCAGGAGGAGGAGGATTTAGGTCTTATGAGGGTAAACACCGTAAAAAAAAAAAATCTACTCTTCTTTGATTCTTTCACATCTCTTTATCACTCGTCGGCTCTGCAATTTTGTTTCTCCATTTTCTTCTTTTCCTCTTTCCTCTTATGTAATAAACCTGGATTTGGGGGCAATACCGGCTCTAAGTTTCTTGTGCTCAAAGCGAAACTTTTAACTTTTGCAACGTAAGAAAAATAACACTAGTAACTAAACTTCAACATCCGACCCTATGTAGCACGGACACGGACACGGGACACGGACACGACACGACACCGACACCCCGACACGTAAATTTTCAGAAAA
>JAOTQK010000024.1:1114030-1124915 GCA_025642025.1 Rhododendron ferrugineum
AAAAGTTTAATGACCCAATTTCCAAAAGAGAAATGTTTCAAGTGCAAAATTAACAATTGGGTAGCATTTGTATGTTTAAAAATGTGATTCATCCAAAAGGAATGGAAACTAGCAATGCCCTTCTGACATTTTCTAGTTATTTTAATACCTACGAATGTTTGAGAGTATGTACTAAGATCTGTTGCAACACTTATGTGCGTCAAAAGAGTTGAGATGCACATGTGTAACTCAGTCCCTTAAAAGTTATGCTTATTCACATTGGTTTTCCATCTGGTGCCGCGTGGCCTTTTCCTTTCAAGAAAAAGGAAATACTGTCATCAACTAGGACACATCGAAAAAAGTCCGAAAGTTTAAGGACCCTACTCACAAAAATCAAAAGTTTTGAGTGCCAAACTAAGAATGGGATAGAATTTTATTGGTTAAGGTGTAATTGAACCAAAAGGAATGGAAACTAGCAATGCCCTTGCAATCATGTCTCCTTATTTTTATACCCATGAATGATTGTGAGCATAAAAGATCAGTTGCAACACTTATATTTGTGACAAAAGCCTGGCCTCCCTCTGACTGGAGAAATCATAGTGGATCAAAATCTGCTTTATTTGGGGCTATTTCTCAAACTGACATATTTATTATTGTACTGATCAAGGCAACTTGGATCACATGATAATGTTCACTTTTTGCATTTGATAATTTATAGTAGTATGGAGTATTTTTCTACCCCTTAAAACTTTTGATTGGAGTGGATCAGCAGGCTTTGCAAAAATCAACAATCATTGGATGAAACCTATATATGTACTTATTTTTTGATTTTGCCTTTTTGAGAACAAAGAGGTAGTCCAAGTTGTAAGGTGCTTCCTTCGTCGGAATGAGGTTCTGGGTTCGATTGGGTCTCATCTCCTACCCATTAGATTAGACTAGTGTAGGTTACTAAAAAAGCCCATTGTATGACTTTTTCTTTAATGCAATATTTACAAGTAAGAAAAAAAATCAAATGCAGAATGTTTTGAATTTACCAACTATACACGATGAATACGTGAGTAAAGACATGAAGTTGCTAAATGTTAGGCTGTGAGCATTATTTTACTCTCAAAAGAAAGTCATATTCAATAAAATAAAATATTACTGCAGATCTGGTTGCATGTCATAAAATCTAAATATCTATGATGGTTCAATATAGAAACGCATACCTACTTATGATACATTTTTGGAAGATCATTTGTCAAAATTTGGAGAAATCACACTAAATTTTTGATATTTTTTATTTCGGTATTTTTGTTCGTCTTTTCAGAATTTGAAGAAATCACACTAATTAATCATTATCTCAACGAGAGAAGTCTAAAAAGTATAGATTAATCGTGATCAAAAGCAAAAATAAAATCCACTAAAGACAAAAAAATTCAAAAAGCTGGTATTTTTAGTCTACATCGTTGTCTTACATGAACTTTTTTCAATTTCGGTCCACAATTTCATACATTTTCAATTCCAGACAAACGAGTAATCTCAAAAATTAAGACGAAAAAGTAAAAAAAAATTAGGTAAAGTAAGTTTTAGTCAAAAAAGTGTAGCACCCAGTCTCTTCCCAAACAGAAACAAAATAAAAACCATATTTAAGAGAGAATGACAAAATATGTTGGTGTCGATCGAATTGCCACCCAAAAGCCATGGTTCAATCAATGCTCTTTATGTTCAAAAGGCAAGAAGTGGAGATGAAAAACTAACACAAAAATGGGCTTTTAGTCATCATAATTATTGTGCTTTGCCTGCCATTATAAACCATGGAAATAATGTTGTCCCCTTTAATTGGGGTGTAAGGAGTTTCCAATAAAGGAGGGGGTGATAAAGTGACCAAGCATCTCATCATTTCTTTAGGAATTTTATAGGAGAGGGTCCAACTTACACTTTGAGGATAACATTCAATTTCTGAGATAAAAGAAAAAAAAGTTAGCAGTTCCTCTCAAAATTAATACTCCTACTAGATATCAATGAGTTCTCCTAATATATGAAAAACGTTTGAATTTTTGCAAATCAAACGCTTTTTGAGACTGACTAAGATAAGTACTTATTTATTTAATTTTGAATTAAAGGTGATGTATTGTAAGAGAATGACTTGTCTCGTAAAACGAAAAATAAGTACTTAAAAAATAAGAATTTTAGTGGAATGGGGCCTGAGGGAGTATTAATTAGGTCATTGAGAAGCTTTAAATGAGGAAATGCCGAGGATTTTCCAAAATTAATGAGCCATCAAAACAATGTTAAAGTGTGAAATTGACAATGAACCTAGCTCGCAATCTTTAACTTGATGGGTTAGCTTTTGGTAGGACCTAAATAATAGGGCCAAATAATATATGAGAGAAACTTGTGAAGAAGTTAATCACGGCTTCGCGCGATTTCAGTCGTCCGTAGGGAAGAGTTAAACATTTCCCCAAAAAAAATTTATCAACATCCGGACCGTTCAAAACACTTTTGGACGGTTGCGATTGGTTCCGTAAACAACTTTTCACGGCTCCGCCATTATAAAGATTTATATAAACTCCAACCCAGCCAACTCCTATGGGAGTGTAGGGGTGATGCTATTCACCTCTGTATCAAAATTTGTATGTACCGGTGTTCCGGTGCATTTTCGACCATTGATCACTTGGGAATCTTGAGCAATGAGAAATTCTCATGAGATCCAATGATCGAAAATGCAGCGAAACACTAGTACATGCACATCTAAAGTACAGAGGATTGGGCCTTTTCAGATTTTCTCACACTTGCAGTGGAAAAGAGCACAATGACATGGATTTTGCCAACAGATTATCTCATGCCCAAACCAACAAATTTAGTTACGCGCATGAAAACAAAAGTGCAACCTGAATCCGTTTAACACGAACTGACCTTTCACAATGGAGAAAAAAGAAAGTTCCATTAAACCAGTGAAAATGTACACAACCTGCTTATCCCCATGAACTGTTAACACAAGCTCTTAGCCTCACAGCTAGTTTATCTGGACCTGAAACTATTTGCATCACATTTCACAAGCGTTCTGATACTAAATTAATTGAAGCTAAATTGTAACAAGAAAGGTGATCCAACAGATGGCGTAAATAGCCAAACTGCATCTGAAACACCATTTCGTCGCAAGTTATCATTTCTATGATTTTGTCATAGTGGCAATTCTCCGATTAGATTAGCAGATACCTGTTGAATTTCCAAATCACCGGCTCCAATTGCCTGAACCAGCTTTACGCTCCCCTCGCTTTCTTTTAGATTTGGGGAAATGGATTTCTGATCCTAAACATGATGCCAGTCTTGATTGTTCGTTAAGTGTGGACGTTATCGGTGGAAGGTCAGGTTCTGAAGCCGGAAATGGAGAAGGATCGCTGCTTTCTTCTTGTCCGCTTCCTTCTGGTTCCCGGTGCTTCTCTGTGGTTTGCTTAATCTCTAGTTCCGCTTGTTGATAATGTATGTGGACATTATCCATAATCTGCTGAGCACCATTATTGGAAAATGAAAAAGAGAACACAGTTCTAACAGATCTCAAATGGTTACAGTTTTCTCAAGAAACAAAGCACCGCCGTCAAGAAGCCAAATCATTAAAAAGTCAATTTACTTTCTTTCGTTTCCAATTACATTCAAGTGAAAGACCATTTGCATTCTGTAATTCTTTGTGGATCATTGCCCTATAGTATATATACATACTATTGTAACATGTTCAGTATAATATGCATGTTGCGAGCTTTACAGACAGTTTCTGTACAAAATATGGATTTCTTTGACAGTTATCACTAGATCGAAACTTCTCCAACTCAAAGAAGAATGAAAACTACATTGCAAAGGATAACTTACATCTTCACACGAATCTCCAATCTGTGACTGATGCATGGTGACGTCAGCCGAGGATAACACACTAACTGTGCTTTCAATAATATCAGGAACAAAAATACCCTCTCCGTAGCTCGAGAACATGCTTTCAGGCATCATGAAATCTCCGATGTCGTATTCTGATAAATTTTGATTTGGAATATTCAGAGCTCCCAATGATGTTGTGTCCCCATTGCATGCAGAGAAAGTAGGACTATGAGCAGAGCTATTCTGTCCATCACAGGGCACAAGAAGGCTCAAATTCTCTGAGGAGGACAACTTCATTCCGTTTTCACCAATTACCACGACAAGTTGAGACTTAAGCTTGTGAACACGAGAGTGTACTGTTTCGATCCTATGAATAATTTCCTCCAAGGATTCATTACCATCTTTAGATTCATAAAATGAACTATCATTGCAGGTGCCACCTTCATCACGACTGGTGTTATCTTTTTCTGCAAACACTATCCCACAACAACAAACACAAAAAGTTAGCAGCTGAAATCATTGCTTCATACTTTCATAGTATATCCAAGATTTAAGAACGACGCATTTACATTAGCGCAGAGAGAGATACATAATAAGGACAATCGCTTCTTTTCACTTTTTCCTTTTCTGTTTTGTTGACATATAAGTAGTTAGCTCCTGGGGAGCATTTAAAAGCAATTGTGCCATATGGTGGCACCCGCCACTTGCAGTAGGAGTGGTAGTGGTTGGAAGTGACAGCTTGACCATTCTTTGGTAGCGGCATTAATGCAGTGTAGGCTAGTAGAAGTGTGGTTTAAGTACATATTGTTACCACAATTACTTGTCTAATTTTTGTAATAATGCCAAAAAATATACAGGACGGAAAAAATAAAAGAATATTGTATAACTTTTAGCAACTAGAAACAACTGATTTCCAAAACGAGACAGATAAAGGACTCTTTACTGTTACGAGTACTCTTTAAAGGAGACCAAATGTATTCCTCGTAGAAAATTGTAATTGACAAAGGAGACGATATACCCCTCAGATGCTTTCTGTTTTTCTGAGGTAACTTAAGTCAGACAAGACTTCCAATGGGCTACTGAAGAAACTTTTACCTGGATTACTGAATTCTTCAGCCACAAAAGTGCTATCTGGGTCAGACGTCTTATTTTCTGTAATACACACGTGCTAGAGTCACAACAAAATAACCCAAGACGAATGACAAAAACTGTATAATCTTAAGCCAGTATTGCATAGAAGAAATGGTACCATTGTAGGAGAAAAGGTTATGCTGTGACATATATAAAGTGACATCAGTTGTATCTTCAACTCTCTTTCTTTTCCTTCTCTTCATGGTCTTGTTCCCATGGCTTTGAACAGTAAATGGCAATGAGTTTGAAGCAAAATTTTCTGACGTTAACTGATCTAACTGTTTCTGATCATATGCTGCAAGCTCTCTGGAATACTTAGATGCCTGAGACTGAAATTGCTTAATTTTCAATTCTGTCCATTTGCAGCGCCACATCAGCGGACGTACAAATCTCCTCCAGTGGGTGGTCAACTTCTTTTTCCTGAAAATTGAGAACCGCAAATATTTGGATGAGCAGGTGCCCTTACTCCAATTGGACTCTTATCTGTTCCGGCTAAAAAATAATATGCTCCACTTAACTATTTGGCCTTCCTTGAGTCAGGCTGCGCTGTAGAATGATGTAAATGATTGGAGGTTTTCCACTATGTTTGCAAATTTTATGCTACATTTCCTTAAGCATTCGCCATACTAGATGAGGGCCATGAGGCTATACAATCGAATCATTGAAAAAGGTTCTCAGCCACTTTACAGAACTGCCAGAGCTATAATGCTTGAGGCTTCAACAAGGCCAAACTTCCCACTTAATCTGATCAATTTTGTTTTTTTCCAGAAAGAAAAAAATGTGTTCATTTTCTGTTTCCCTTCCTACTATTCTGTATTTAATAGGTTGATGATTCATCTAGTCACATATGAGGAGATGAAATGAACTAGAAGACGTTTATATGGTGGATGTAACATTATGTTAAAATCTAATTCATTCAATATGTCGTAAAATTGAGATTACTTATGTGAAGTTGCAGTAAGCAAGAAGATTTCATGCAGTGCATGTGAATTCACATTCAAAACTCATAAAGAACCTAAAAGCATTTGATAGAAGTCCAATATAAACTTATATGATTCTATCAACTCCTATTTTTGGAAATGCAACGACCAGTGGATGGCATTCTAACAGTAAAGGATTCTTAATGTCAAAACCTAAAACAAACAAAACTACGCATGTGAAGGAAAAAATAACAGAACAAACCTCATTGGAAACACACTACTAAAACCATCAAATGGGAAACCATTGTCGCCACCAAAGCATGATTCAACTTCAGCGTCACTCATTTCAGCACAATTCTCTGTCCCAGATACTGTGCCATCAAAAGAGCTTGAATAGTCAGTTGCCTCTGGGTCCTCAGCTACCCTGATGTCACTGGCATCCACTTGAGCCGTAATTTGTTCATCACATGGATCTTCCACTTTGATGATAGCATCATGAGAATTACTAATGCCCATTGTATCCTTCCCAGATGATTTGGCCAACAAAATCCTGTTCACAATGTGGGCTGCCACTTTTGGAGAGGAATGCATATTACTCTCCTGATCAATATCTGCCAATGGTTTAGCCGGAGTCATGATGCAGTCCTTTCTGGGTTTGGCTCACTTTTTCAACACATTACGACAGAGTACATGATAACGGAGATGTTTTGAGAAATGAAAATCGGGTTTCTCAGAGATCTTGAAAAAATCAGGAATCAAATAAGGCATGCCCCTTGCCGATCAAAAAACAAAAATAAATAAAAATAAAGCATGCCCCTTTATAGAATTAACACTGGGAGTAGAATCACCACCTGTCACAAGAAAAAAGCACAAAATTATTCATATTATTAATATATTCATTCGCTAAGTTCACACAGAGAGAAAATGGGTATCAATTTTCATTATCCTTTTCGCGAAAGTTAGTGCGCTTTGACTTATGGCAGTCATTTTTGGAGAGGAATGCAGATTACTCTCCCAATCAAACTCTGCCAATGGTTGTTCTGGAGTCATGCTGCGATTCATATCGGACTAGGCTTAATTTCTCAATGCCTTGCAATCATGCACGTGATAATGAGATGTTTTCAAATAAAAAATGTGGTTTCTCGAAGGTCTTGAAAAATCGAGTCCTTAATGAGGCATCCCATCCCCTCTTTCGAATTTTCACAAGCAACTAATCAAAAAAAGGATTATCACGAGCAGCAAAACTACAAACTGTTGGATGATCAAAAGCAGGAAGTTAACGCTTGGTTTCCAAAATTTATTTGCTTTTTCGCAACTTAAAATCTTCAAGTTTCTATAATACCTTCTGCAAAATTTATGCATTCAACTTTATGGCCGTTATAGATTTGCTAGCAACAAAATTGAAGGAAAAACAAAGCTCCCTCTAATGGTAAGTGATATAACGAACTCTAATCTAACTAAAATTGAGAGCAAAACTTTACCCACATCACGTGTTTGTATCTATTACACATACTAGACATACGGTAGAACAATTACTCGATGGACCCAGAGAAGAAAATCCAAACATGTACTTCAGGAATTACCAACACGATCCATCAGAAATTAGTAAGCGTGTTCAATCACATCTAAATGACATGCTTGGAATACCACATTTGATCCGAATGATGTCTAGGATGGACATAAAAGATGGCGCATGACACTTCCATTTTAGAGGCACCTTTTCGGTTGAGAGCTCAGAGGGACAAACCGTGAGGTCTTCCATAAGGTTAGGCCAATGCGGACAATACTTCCAGGTGGGGTTGGGTCGCAGTAGGCGAAACATTACCACATCGCTTAATGGTATCGATTACAATTAACACATAAGGGAATTGTGCCTCTATCAATTTTTAGATGGCAATCCAACCATCGAAAACAAAAAGTGATTTTTTACATGACCCAGTACAAGTAAATTACAGGAAGGCAAATTTGCATGTGTAGGCTGTAGCCATTAGGAGACACATCTGAGGTTAGTTCAACCCGAAGCATTGGCATAGTGGTAGAAAACCATGGCCCTCTTGATGCCTATGATTCCTGCTCGCGTGTTATCAATTTCTATGTTGGGGCCAATCATATGTTTCGTCCCGAGTTTATTTCGAACCTTCCCCTAGTGGCCGGTTAGATTGCTTCCTTGAATTAGTCCACCTATTGGGCCGAATACCAAGTTTTGAAAACAAAATCGGAGAGGTTGCCGGTCCGTGTCAAAAAGTACATACACAATCACAGATTTCGCAGAAATTTCAACAAACATCCAACCTACATGCACACAGAATTACAAGAAAGTTTTTTACATTAAAACAAAAACCAGCAATGAAGCTCATGAAAAATAATCAAGATTCAAGAAGCATTTGTCTACGTATATACGGGCAAAATATATGCACTAAACCACAAAGTCGCCATCTGAACAAAATCTTTCAACAGTAATAACTCCAAAATCTAAGGAAAGCAAATCCCATAGTTGACAAGAGAGTTTCAGTGAGCTAACCATAAAAGAACCAAAAAATAATAATAATTATGAGATACCCAGATGGGAATAGCAAGAGATGGAGCTAGTTCAAGTGTTTAGAGAGAGAGAGAGAGAGAGAGAGAGAGTACTTGTGCGGAGTGGAGTGAGGAGGGGTGGCGGCGAGAGGCGAGGATGGTGGAGGCGGAGAGAGCATAAGTAAAGAAGTGAACGTTGTTTTGTGTTACTAGTATAAACCTAGAGGTTATAGAATGTTTATGTGGGGACTTTGACGTGGTATTCCCGCTTCTTTACTAGTACTAACTTATTGACAGTTGGATTTTTGTGATTGGTTCATCATTTAGAGGACTCCATCAGCTGATAATCCACTTTTCACCTGGACCTGCAGTAGCGGATTAAAAAAAAAAACCTGGACCTGCAGTACTCCCCCACATGTATTGTAATTTGCGACCGATCCGGCCGTTCATTTTCACAATAGACGGCTCGATATTTTAATCTGAATAATGGACAGTTAATATCCATAGGAACTAGGATTAAATCAGAGTCGTATGTGCCGAATTGAACAGTCAGATCGACCACGCTATACGTTGTAGTGCGCGGCGGTGCATTACAGCATTCCCAAATCCCTTTTCACCTTTAGTTAAGTTTCGTAACAACTTTGGTTGGAGCCATCCGATGTATGAGAGCCCACGTATATCGAACGATTCTAGATGCAATTGTATCCATTGTGTTTTTATTAATTCTGTGTTACTAGTATTGCACTTCCACCATCCCTTCTAGCTCCTCTCTAATCCTCTCTGGATCCGGATCCTCTATGAGGATCTCCATGTGAGGATCTTGTGTGACTTTTTTTGTGGGCTTGACAATACACTTACGATGAGATCTAATGGTCCAAAACGAACTTGTTTATTTCTAAAGCAAAACGGCGCCGTTTTAGAGGATAAAAATGTAACGGGGAGTAAAGGATCGTTTCCTTTTCTTTGTTACCTCAAAGAATCACATCAAACTTAAGGTCTTGTTTGGATAAAAAACTCAAGGTCTAGCTTGGATAAATAAGTCAACTAGTTTAATTTTTTTCTTTATTCAATCTTTTTATACATTTATTAGCTTGGTGTGTTATCAAGCTCACAGTAAAAACCTCACAAGATCTTCACAGGGGGTCCTCTATGAGGGTCCGGATCCCAAAACCTTCCCTACTTACGTTCTCGTGCATTTTTGTTGTCGAATAACATAAAATTTTGAAAGGAGCAAAAGATTCTCATGATCCAACAACGAGAAAAATTGCCCCGAAATAGGAGTACCTGGAATGGGGGTGCTGTTGCACAACACCATGGAGTGCGGTCGATTCGGCCGTCAATCTCGGCACCGACGACTCAAATTTAATTCGAGCTCCTACAAATTTTTACTCTGTAGTGCGGGGTGCACTACAGCACCACCGAGTCCAGGAGTACATTTGGTGCAGAGAATTTGAACTCGTTCTTGACATGGGAATGTCAGACACGACATGACCCGTTAACATGACTCAAACTCAACATGGAGCTGAAGAGTTCGGATTGACTATTTTTCGACATGAATACAACAACAAACATAACCTGACAATAGGTAATTGTTTAGTTTTTTCATATGGGCCTATTCAACCATATTATGGACAATTAACTTGAATGCGACACAAACCCAATTTCAACCTAATGCCAATGAAATTTATTAGTACTCCTCATTCATAATTCGATAAACAAAATAATTCTACATTTTAATTGGACCCATTACTCATAACTAAATCACGTTATGATTTCATTCATCTGAGTTACTCATGTTAGGTGGAGTCCGATTTTTTAATCACTTTTTAAGGTTTGTGGATATTCTTACAACTGTAATTGATAAGCCTCTTAAGGATAATTAATCACGGGAGAACAACAAAATGTTCTATTTTGTACTTGGACGAGAGCGAGCGAAAATAGGAGCTTGAGTGTGTGTAACAATGCCTTTCGGAAAACATCTTGAATTATTAAAATTCGTAAGAATAAGAATTGAGAAGATAATCTTAGAATGAGAATTGATCAGAGCCTAAGGTCCTACTTATATAAGGATTACGTGACTTAGCTATAAATAAATAAAAACAAAGAGTACTGCTGTTAAAATTGGAAATTTAAAATCACTTGAAATGCAAATTAATCCATATGCATGCTATCACATCGTTTTATAATGTCTTCTATTTTACTCCAATACTAAACTTAACAATTTAATGCTTTGTTTGGTTTCGTTTTTGAAAAAAAAAATTGAGAGTAGTAGGAGTAATAAGTGGAGAGAGATAGAGAGAGAAATAATTGGAAGTAAGGAGTGTCACGCCCTGGTTTTACAACATAATAATAGTTGCATTTCCGATAAAAGTCCATCACAATAATACTTCATAATACCCCAAAACGTTTCCCATAATCCATCCGAGAGAACAATCAAGTTTAAAGGTTTACAATAATGGCACTCCGGCCCAAATTCTTAGACAATA
>JAOTQK010000024.1:1135464-1148799 GCA_025642025.1 Rhododendron ferrugineum
TGTTTCTGCTTCCTGCAACCATCCTAAATTCTTGTCTCCTCATGAAGACCAAGCCCATTCTTATGTGTATGTAAATGCCAAGTTTAGTTTGGATCATCGAACTCACATCTTCCAAATTGTTTTGGCAGATTAACGTGACACTATATAACTGGGACATACTAACGAAAAGTGCAGTTCTTGGTTCAGTGACTGTCCCTGTCGGACGTGAAGTTCAAAGTGGTGTTGTGTGGTATATGTTGGATACCGATAGGTCATCGGGGAAGGTGATTGTTCCTTCAACCATGTCTTCGATTTTTTGTTGGTGTTGATGTTATAGAGCCAATGACCTCTTTTTCCATGTTCTTTCCTGTGTAACTGAACTACCTTACTGTTTGTCAGGTTTGTCTCCACATTAGAACAATTGAACACCCACTAAATTCTTGCAGGTAGCCTTTGTTTTTTCTGTTTGTCATTTAGACTCTATTTTTCTTCTACTATCTTCTTGAATATCATACACTGTTACATCTACTCGGTTACATGTCTTAGTATGGGGTTCATCTCAAACGTGCCACAACTTTTAATATGTTAAATCATTTTGTCCTTAAAATTTGCATCTTTCTCCATTTTGTCTCCTGAAGTGTTTTTCTAATTTCATCCTATAGTAATGTAGCTGTATTAACCTATCCAAATTCCCAACTATCAATGACAAAATATTAGAGCCATGAGGTGACAAGTGGACTTTTACCAACCAATTTCATCCTATACTAAGACCCAATAAAAATAGCATTTTCTAACCGAATAATGAACAACCATCGCGTGCTCTTAAGGTTTTTTTTTCCCCCCCCTTCTAATCGGCCTTAAGGTTTTATTAAGGAGCAGAACTTAACAATTGAACTAAATTAAGGAAATAAAAAAATCAAGGGATGAAATGGAGAAAAGATCTCTTCGAAGGCCAAAATGGAAGATATGGCAGACTAAAAGGCGGCTGTGTGTAACTACAAGCAGCACAACAAAATTGGAGACCTGCACATTCTCTCTTTCATATATGTAGGATATTTGCATGTTAGTTGCTGGAGTTGGCAAAGAGCTTTGTTATTTGAATTCCAGAACATTTTTGAATTATTCCTGCATGAATGAAATTTGTTTTGTGCTGTATTCTAACTGCAAGATCTTAACGTCCTGGACAGTGCATTAGATTATGTCTGACTGTTGTTTTCGGTGATAGAATGTGTCTAGGAGTGGCAGGAAGTTCTAGTGAGACGTCCTAGGAGCCATACAATCTCTTAGATGCAGCCCATGAGCACAGGGTACACTACACCGGGGCCTCTACCACGGTTGGCTCTTATGCCATTACGATGGCCCGAGTAAACTACCGACCAAGTAACTTGCTAGTTCCTAACAACATTGCCCAAAATGTTTAAGCCCAAGTTTGAAGTCATAGCACACATGTTTCATTATCTACGAACCGTATGTGGAATATTCCATAGACATGGGATGGGATTTCACAGCTAGTTTCTAATGTACCACAGATTCATCTAGTTACAGTGGACCAGTGTTGTGCTTTGTTGTAACAATTGTTGGAATTGATGCAATCTTGTCAAAGATTAGGTGCATATAAATGTCTATATATTTTATACATATTTAGTCGGTGCTTATGTAAACAGTTTGTACATCTGTGTATTGACGTAATATCCACTTTGTGTGTGAGTACATATTTTTTCATCCCTCTGCAACACTGTATCCTTCAGCATACTAAACGGAGTTATCTTCTTTTTGTCTGCTTAGCCTTCATGGAATAAAAGGGGTTATTGGAAATCTACTATATGCATGACGTTTGTGGAAAGCGTTTTATCTTGATTGTACCATCTTTTTCCCTTCAGAATTGAAAATCACTATGCCTTGGCTGTTCTGTAGAAGTCTAAAACTTTCCTGTTGACAGCTTTGTACTTTTATACTTCATTGTATTGAGTTTGCATAAATACATGTCCTTTTTAGAGTTTTGAATGGATATGCTGGAGCTAAGGCTGGAAGAATGATTTCAGATAAACAAGGGCAGATAGTTGTTCATCGAAAACCTGGGCCTCTACAAACCATATTTAATCTCCTTCTACATGAGGTAAGTTTTGTTTACTCTGATCTTTTAAAAACATTTTGTTTGTTGATTTTCTAAGAAGCACAAAGAAAAACACGTTATACAGAGATGTCGCGATATGGACACAGCAGCAACAGTTTCCCAAAGTAAAGGCACCTACAGGAACATAAATAGTTTGGTACAATATGAGAACTATTATTGAAGTTAAAATTAGTAATACACTCATATCCAATTCTGTTGAAACAGTATTAAAGCATTTCCCATTCTATATATTAGAAGAGGGGTGTGAACCAAATTTCCAAAGGATCAAATATTTTGGTCTACTTATAAATAAGTTGGAGCTTTTGAGCCACCAAATTCCTAAAATTATATTAAACAATGGAGGGTAGATTAATAGGTATTAATCCACAAGATTTTAAGTGTGATTTGACACAAGGAAATCGTGAAATTGTAGGACATGTTTTCAAGGTTCTGAAATGTGTCGGGGAATGTATCTAGCTACTGTGGTCAATACTTGTGGGACCCAGACAAAACATCTTCCTAGAAGTGCTCATGCTTGTTAGATGAGTTCCACTCATATGTATGTTGTTTGAATTTTACATTTTTTACTTGGAGGAAGCTATGAATAATGAAGCTTTGTGAAATTTAAATTCCTCAAGTGCTTGACCATTTCATTATCTCCAGCTGCTGACCGTGTTACTAATATTTCATGTTTTAGGTTGTGGAACATAGTTATTCATGTGCACTTGAGATGTCCTTTTTGTATCATGGCCGTATGTTCGTCTCTGCATGGCACGTCTGCTTCCATTCTAATGTGTTTTCAAAGAGAATAAAGGTGAGTGGGCATCTCCATTGAAAATATCTCCTTTATCTTTCCATCTTGATTAAGTTCCTTTTCAAGAACATGATGTAGAGGAATGAAAATCTAAGATGCAATTGTTTTGGGTTAAAAATCAACTTCTTCAAATGATGATAGTAAGGCGGTTAAGGCTTTTCAAACGAGTGATGCTGTAGGTTAGGTTTCTAGTTGTTCGAGATCTACGGTGATGTTGATAGACTGGTATTATGATGATACCAGGAAGATATAACAGCTTTGGGAAATAATTGTTGGCTTGTTAGATAACATTTGAAGGCTTACCTAATGAGCATTGGGACTTTCTTGTGCAGAAAGTACCAGTTGGGCTGGGGGCCAAAATGGAGGATATCGTATTGTTTGTATCCAAATTATAAGTGGTATTTGAGCTACTAAACATCAGTTAGTTTATTGTTTTGGCAATTAGAGGGCTTTCTTTAAGGGCCCTCCCATTTGTTTATTTATGTGATGGAAGATCTTACAGTTGTTTGTGGTAACCTGTGGGGATATGATGAGTTGTAGTTCTTTGGAGGCATTATCTGCATTTTGTGTTGCTCTATGAGGCAGCACCAATCTAAAAGCATTAATTTGAATTTGGAGTTAGTGAATTGATTCCCGTGTTACAAAGCCATTTCCTATAGCTGTACACAAAGTTGAGAAGATGCAAAGGAAACTGCTTATTATTATCAGGATTTTCTCCATAGAAGGGAGCTGAGATAAATGTTTTAATGCAGTTGTAATTAGGGGATCGGACATCTAAAGTGTTTTAGGAGCCATCCTGGTATTGGATTTTAGAAATACAATAAGGAAACGATAGGGGACGGGTGGGTGAGGGGATTTAAGCTTGAATGGATTTCTGTAGCTTGTTTTGATCTAGTAGGGATTTTAGTTACAAGGTTGCAGCCGTTACAAATTGTATGAGCTTCACTAAGAAGTTTTGTTGTTCATAGTATATTTGCATCGGTGATGCGAGATTGAGGTGGAGATGGTGGCCGTATAGAGCATGTATAATGGTGACTGGTGAGTGTGAAGATACAGTTAGGAAGAATGCTACTGCAGATTCGATATAATGTGATGAGCTGAAGGCCTATCATAACTTGTTGATGGAGAATGCAACGAAGGTGTTGTTTGGAGCTGCATTTGACATTTGGTGGCTTTTTGCTAATGGTTGTGGTTATTACATGGTCT
This sequence comes from Rhododendron ferrugineum, assembly GCA_025642025.1. Lineage (NCBI taxonomy): Eukaryota > Viridiplantae > Streptophyta > Magnoliopsida > Ericales > Ericaceae > Rhododendron > Rhododendron ferrugineum. The sequence goes on from JAOTQK010000024.1 coordinate 1,139,577, forward strand.
TGGGTAGAACTTAGCCCCAAAAGTTGTTGAAGTGAGGGTGCCCTCACGCTTATATACTTCATATCACTTTGGTACCCAGGCGATGTGGGACTTCACTTCACACCCTCCCCCACATGCAGTGTGCTCACTCGGCAGCATATGCCGCTTGCAGGCCAAAGACACACCCTACCCATCTCTGGTACCTCTGATACCATATTACACATTCTTTGGTAGAACTCAACCCCAAAAACTAGCTATTGAAGTGAGGTTGCCCTCATGCTTATATGCTTCATATCACTTTGGTACCCGGGCGATGTGGGACTTCGCTTCATAGTGGTCCTCCTCCTTTTTCTGGGTTTGGGGGCTCATTCAAGGGAGGATGCTAGAAAATGAAGTTTGGAGTGAAGGAACAGATTGCTTCCTATTAGGCATTGCATGTGTAAAAGAGTGGATGCAACTACAGACAGCTGCTTGATTATGAGTCCTACTGCATGAAGTTCAGGTATGTGTGGTGATCCTATAAAGCTGGCCAGGTTGTTGTGACAATATTAGCAGGTCGATGCAAGGAGTGACTCCACTTCCATTGTTTGTTGGTCAAGCTATTCTGCTGTTTGGAAGAATTTAGTTTGTAATCCTGTGGCTCATTGTTGTCAATCAGCAATACTGATGGTGCATAAATGCTGTTGGTTGTCCCCCTTTTTTTAATATTCAAACTGATATTAAAGTCTAAAGATAAGGTATTCTCCTCGATTTGAGAATAGTCTTTCACGGTAATAGTAATATCATCAAGCATGATGCAGCTAACTTTCACCAATTGACAACAAATTGTTGGATTGTGTCCCCCATCGCCTGGACAAGCCCCCTCTATGCTGGTTATAAGGCCCTAGCTTTCCTCTCCTTAATACCTGGGTTTTAAGGAGACTATGTGGGCTGTGCTTATTTAACACAAATGCAGTTAAATAATTTAATTTCGATTTTGGTAAGATGTATCTGCTCCTGTAAAGCAGCAGTCTAGAAGGTTGTACACAAGTTCCCACACATGTTTTAGCTGTTATTCAACAACTCGTGGTTCCTATATACATGCATATCCACGAAAACTTTTTTCTTTCAATCCCAAAACTAGGCCTTGCTATTCACTGACCAAAAGGTTAAGGGGGGAAAAAACTAGCCCTTGTGAGTTCCTTAGTTAGGCTACTCTCCCGGAGGACATGTAAAATTTTGGACAGATCAAAATTTTGTTTTTTATTTGATCATCAATCCTTTATTTAAATCCCAACTCTATGTCTCTATCTCTAGATGTTGTATGCTAGAATTGGCTACTATGGTCTTCAACTCTTCATTACCACTTGTCTCTATATAAGGTCATATATTCTATTGTACCATTGAACTGCAATCTATTTTCTTAGAACTCTGGTCTGCATAGTGTGTAAGTTATTGGATTATGTTGCTTCTACCTGTGATATCTCATGAAGGTTTTTCATTAACTTTTGCTGGAAGATCTTTATTTTGCAGCTGCTCTTTCTCAGTCTTTCCTTTGATGGTAGCTTCTTTACCTCCTGCACCTTCTCTAATTATGAGAAGGAGAAAAAACATATTAGTGATTAGTTATCTGCGCTTTGTTATAGCCTATGTTAACTGCCTATATGGTGCATGAAATTTTGGACTTAGAGTGTGTATTTTGCTTCCATTTGGCAGGTGGTTATTCCATTTGAAGATATAGATGAGGTGTGTAGCTTCTTCTGTTTTGAATTGTGATTTTTCCCTTTTTGTGTTGTTGGGTGAATGGAATGTCTTCACGTCATATAAGGTTCTGAGGATTGCAACTCTTTTGTCATATCAACGGATACTTATCAAAAAAGATTTCTTTCGTAAATTGTACAGATAAAAAGGAGCCAGCATGCACTTATTAATCCAGCCATTACAATTATTCTTCGCATGGGTACAGGAGGGCATGGTGCGCCTCCCTTGGGAAGTCGTGATGGTTAGTCATTAGTGTTAAATTTCCACGGCTAAGTTTTGTTGAGGTTCTTATGAAATTTTGCTTCATTACCGGAAAACATTTGTTTCATGAACTACTTTAAGAATTTGTTGACCTTATCCGAGTCTCATATGAATTTGGAATAGGATAGTTATTTTGTTGTGATATAATTGATGCGATAGTACATATTACTCGAACCAAGAAAGTGAAACAATATTTTGTCCTCGTGTGCAACAAGAACGATAAAAAAGGTATGCGCCTACAAAATTTACCATGTATGGTTTCAAAGGGTAAGTTGTAGCTTCCAAATGCGGGTGCATGTGCTTAGATTTTCCTATTTAGTTGTCTATGTCGCCATGTTATAATCGCCTTGGAATTGGAGTCAATGTGTCATGTGTGAGCCTCAGGGTTCACACTGAAATCTCTAGGGTGTCAGAGTCCATGTGTCATGGTTGGACTGTTGGGGAAGATGGATGAAATAAGTTTGCAGTTAAATGAAAGCAGATATAAGTTTAAAAAAATCAATTGTGGAATTCTTGCAGTCAGCACCGACCCCCTTTGTAAAAAGACGCATAACTTCTACCAAAAAAACTTGAGATAGCATGCCATTGTTTTGTTTGAAACCTGAAGTTATAAATGATTCCAATGCTTTCAAATTCCCTTAGAGTGGATTCAGCTTAACTTGGAAAATGGGTCAAATAATTGTTGACCGTAAATTCATTTCCCACTTTTTCTTGCTTTCTTAAATTTGCATGTAATTTGATCTCATCTTTGTCAACAGACTCAACACACTTGTGTGACTTGTATTTCCAGATGAATTAGGGCTTTATCATTAGAGTCAAGTACGCAATCCATCGTTTTAATTGTAGGAGGCCTAAATTTGTTCTTTCGGTAAATTTTGGTAAAAAAACGATATACATAGTTGTTAAAGTATGTTGCTTACTTCGCTTCATGCTTTCTCCAATTAGCACATAATTTGATGTCGGATTTTGGGATACCCTTGTGTCCTTTTCATCACTTATTTGAAGATGAATTACTTGCTGTATGTTAAGGTAAAGTATTTTAATGGGTAGCTTCAATTGCAGGATGCCAATATTTGTACTTTGAATGTAAAAATTTATTGCAAAAAGGCTTTTCTGAAGTACCCTGCATGTTGCCAACATTTTTCTTTTTCTTTTTTCAGGTAGACTCAGATACAAATTTGCATCATTCTGGAACAGAAATCAAGCTGATAGAGCTTTACAGCGTGCATTAAAGAATTTCTGTGCAACGGTACAGGCTGATAAGGTCTGCTCCTTGTGCTTTATGATCAATTTTCGATATGTAGAGCTGAGTATTGGTCTTAAAGCCCAAAATGCGGTACAGGCTGAGTATTGGTCTTTTGGTAGTTAAGGCTAAGCGCATTGGGACAAGAGAGCTTAACACATGCTTTTTGGTGCCTCTTTTTAGAAGCTTAACTGTGTGTGTGTGGTTTTTTTCTTTTCCCAGTCTTCGTTTGTTTTTCATTTCTTTTGGTTTAAAAATTCAAACTCCTTTGTGTGGTTTTATTCCTATTTTCTAACAGGAAAGAGAACAGTCTGCACTTCGTGCACAGAGTAGCCCTGCTAATATTCCTCAAGAAAGCATACCGAAGACTGTACAGTTTCAACCCTTCATCAAAGATGACGTTCTAGTTGTTATACACAATGTCTGTATGTTGCTTTCACTGTCATTGATTATTTAATCTCCTTTTGCCTTCTGATATTTTTTCTGTGTTGATTCACTTCAGGGTGATTTCCCAAGCACAGCTGAGCAATTCTTTGACTTAGTGTTGAGTGATGGTTCAAATTTTACAATCGAGTTTCGTTCAGTCCGAAAGGACACTAATGTTAAGGTAAGTAAAGACATATCTTACCGATAAAATTTGCATACTCAAATTCCAAACTTTTCATTCAGCGAATTTCTTTCGAGATGATTACTGTGAGAAGTTGTCAATCTTTGAGCTAGTTGATTTCATGCCAAGATATCTGGTCTCTCCTTGCTAGTCTAGAAGAATGCAGAAGTTCACATTTTTTAGATCAAAAATTAGAGCAGGTTCTAGTGACTGGTAGGAATACTAGTGTTCTCCTGATCTATGTAGTTTCTTTCTGGTTGCAGTGGTTGTCTAGCTCTTTTTCATAAAAGCTCTGCAGGTTGATTATTTGTGCAGTCGGCTAAATAATTTGTGTGTGTTTGTTTTGACTTGTTCACTTTTACGCTTCCTTCAATGATTTTGACCACAAGGTAAATGTACACACAAGGAAAATGGAATAAACACGTATTTTATGCTTTATTATAATCTCTGCCATCTACTCTGGTCATTATGTCTTGTCTAGTTTACTCTTTGCATGAAGCGAACATCCATCGGATGCTAAACTTCTGGTTGAAATGTGTGTTGTGTGTGAATAATTTTTTTGTTTATTTGGTAAGGTTGGACACTTAGCATGCGTTCATCTTCTCATGAGGAGTGTTGAGAAGAGCTTATTAGGTGTTGGTTGTGCAGCTACGAAGTGTCGGCCAATGGTATTTAAATTAGGAATTGAATTTCAAAATTGTAGATCATGTGTTGATGATCCAAAAACATTTTTGCAAATGAAAAGGACGTAGTTCCCCAAGAGATTGTCCTGTCTTATAGTCCACCATAGTCAATCCTCACCATATGTATTAGAGGTTGTCCCACACCACTTAATTTTCACATACAAATTTAGTATCTTAGCCTTGGTGGCCTGTCCAACCATTGCCATTTGGTTTTGTGCTGGATGTGTTATTAAAATTAGGTGTGCCAGATTCTCTAGATTTATTTGTCTATGTGGTATGAAACAAGAAGGCTCTCCCTAGAGGCTATTCGTATTTCAATCCCAGAGGATGTTTAGTTTGTGTAATTGCTATTTATTTGAGGATATGATTTAGTAGAATACATGGTTAATATTTTTCTATTAGAGATTCGTTTAGTTTAGTATGTTTTGAGGAATCAACTAATGTTGGGGTTGTACTAATGGGTGACAGTTTGATGATACAAGAAGGAAGTTCTATAACGGCAATAGGAAAAATTGCTCAGATCTAATAATGGAAACAGCAACCTTAGTTGCCAGACGGGCAAATAAGCTACGGGGGTTAGTTGTAGCACGCCTTTCCTCTTTCTCTCACTAATAGAGACGGAAGGAGGAAGGGGCATATGGGGGCCAAGGCCCCCCCGCAGTTTGTTTGTTTGTTGTTTTTTAATTTTAAATTTAATATTAATACTTGACATGGTTGGCTCCTGAAATAAAGAATTGGAAACAACCTTTTCAACTTCACAAGACCCAAGTTTTTTTGACTTTGCTAATATGAGCCATATATGCAGTGAATAATCCACATTTAATGCGAAAAAGTTATATTTTCAATGTACTTTCTACAGATATCCATGCACTTTTCCGGACATCTATACACCTTTCACAGAAATCAATGCATTTTTTGCACATTAACCATTGTCTAGTGGGTTGAGGTTAGCATTTTCATATTTCGGCCCTGTTTATGAAATCCTGGTTCCGTCCGTTCCTGAGTATTGACGTGGATGCCTGTCCAACCCCTAGAGGATAATTTCTAGGGTTCCTTTGGTGTGGATTCCTAAGGTTCTATCCTATTCATTGATTGCCTTGCATCATCTGGGTGTGAGATTGCACATTGATTTATTTTTTGTTTGTTTTAGCTTCCATTATGTATTGTCCTTGTTGGAAATTGTCTCACATCGGTTAATTATCTCCTCCAAAACTAGTATATGAGCCTATGCGGCCTCTCCACTCACCACTCATTGCCAATTGGTTTTGAGATGGATGCTTTAACATGGTATGGGAGCTAGATTTTCGGAGACTTTTACCCTTTGTTTATGTCATAGTTGCACTTTGTTTCATTGTGATCTATGTGTTCCGGATCATTTGTTGACCTCTCCACGTGCGAGTTGGGGGGTGGCACGTGAGGGGGAGTGTTGGAAATTGTCCCACATCGGCTAACTATCTCCTGCAAAACTAGTATATGAGCCTGGCGGACTCTCCACTCATTGCCAATTGATTGAGTTAGATGCTTTAACAGTCCTCTTAATTTTGAACAACATGCCATCATATACGGTCGCAGAACACCATTACCCAACCAATCTGCATCATCAGTATTGCAGATCATAACCGAAACACCCAACAAGAAGTCGATCCCCAAGTATCCACCATCACCCCCACTTATTGCCAAATTGAATTTAAGTTGGATGCTTTTACGTTACGCATTTGAATTCTTGTAACTCTGGGGAAGACATTGATTTTTCTTCCAAATACTAAGCATGGGATTTAAAACTCTTGCTTTTTTTCTTTGCTACTTCAGATTGGTCAGTGGCATGATGCTGTTGAGTATGGTGGTCAAGTCAGAGAGGTCACATGTAGAGCCCTGTGTACAAGTAACATAGGGCCTCCAGACACTGCAATAACAGAACGGCAGCATGCTGTATTATCACCAGATAAGAAACAGCTGGTAAGACTACTTATTTCATGTAATAATTTGATTCATTTTTTTCTGAGACATACTTTTGACATTGATTTTATAGTATTATTGCTTTCAGCTCTGACATGATGTATTAGTGTCACAAAACTAACATCTAAATTCTCCTCCATTAGGTACTTGAGTCCTTACAACTCGTTCATGATGTACCATTTGGTTCGTACTTTGAGGTATCAATTCCTTCAACATATTTTTAGCTTTTTTTTAACTGGACATCTTTGTAGCTTAATAGCTCATCTTTTTGGCTTAACGTATTCTCTCTCCACTGCATGATGATCTATGGTGCATCGCTTGTTATATTCACGGAATGTGATATTTGTGTGTGTGTGTGTGTGTTTGATAATTTCCTATGCATGAAAATTAAGTCGCATTGCAAATACCAGTCTTGATTATAGATTGGAGTTTATATGTTAATTTGAAGCAGATAATAGAACATTATACTGCTCCTTATAGAAAAGGCAATATATATAACTAATAGGTAGTGATAATGTTGATATGTGAAATCATTGTTATGTTAACTTCTGTGTTGATATTTTACATGATTTAAAGATCCCCATCCAGCGTCAGCATTGTTTTGAATTCTTCTTAAGAATATGCCCTCCAAGGCTTCACCATACTTGTATTTATTCAATTAATTTACTTGAGTTGCATTTGAGGTTGCGTGTTGGAATTTGCATAAGAAATTTTCAATTTTGTCTAGTAATTTTGCTATAGAGTATATGTTTCAAGAAAGGTGTTAGTGAGTTGCACTCGCTCACTCTCTCTTATATACATACAATATGTGTGTTAGAGTTAATTACCTTTGGGTGAAACCCAAACACCTAAACAGAAAATTTCAATCTTCAGAAGCTTCTAATGCTGGTTGAAACTTCCTAGTGTAAGTTGATGGTTTATATGGATGCATGCATCTTGCTATTATGTCTATGGCTTCGTAGAAATCTTAAGTGCCATAGTGTGAGAGCTTGTGCAGGTTGCCGAGTATAATTTGTTGTGGTGCCTTCACATCGTCACTCATTAGATAGAGCCTTTTCAGACTTGATAATCTAGTCAACTTCCACTTGTATCGGCTCTAGAAATTTTTATTCGCGTGTAAGAAAACTTAAGTTTCTAACATCTGAATAAAGAAATTTCCAATAAAAACTCCTACATATATATATGGGGCCAGTTCCCCTCACACAAAATTTAACACAAGTTTTGACAACACTAATCGGAGTTTCACTCAAATGATCTGAGACGTTCAATTCGTTTAAAATGGGTTTTTAAGAGTTTTTGTAAAAATAAATTCATTCCGATATCGGTAAGTACTATATTATTGGTAAAAAAGAATGCACGATACATTATGTACGGAGTATATCTTTTTTGGGTTTTGTCAAGACCCAGCTATATGGAGTAGAAGCTGATCATGGAATCAACATTGACTTCCAGCTGCTGTTGTTGGACAGTAATTTTTATAGACATATAACATAATAAGAAAGACTACTTATTGGTTTTTGTATTAGTTGTCATCATCTCTTTGCTGTCAATTTAGCAGATTAGAGAGATGGTCTTTTGCATTTATTTTCTTCCTTACTAGTTACTATTATTTTCTGATCTCAGGTTCATTTTAGATGGTCTTTGGAGACAATCTCTGAATCCACATGCAAGGTTGATATAAGATTAGGTAAGCTCTATTGGTTTTCGACATTTGATATATGCTTTGGTTGTCATATATTGAATCCATTATATCATTTACTCATTGGCCATCGATAAACTGCATTAAAAATGGTTACCACTGGGCTGCCTACTAAATTTGTGCTGTAAGATGTTTGACACTAATTCATTTTTAACTTGGGAGATACTTTGGCCATGCTTTTTGTACACAAGTCTTTGATAGGATTGGGGATTTTGGAAAGAAGGAGGTATTGATACATTATACATTTGTTCCATTTGTTGTAGGTTCATATATTAAGAAATGGTGTGTGGTTCAATCTAGACTTAAATCAGGTCTACAACGTGCGGTATGTATTTCTTCCGTTTAAATGATTGTATTTTTCCTCATCTCTTTCCATTATCTCTTTGAGGTTGAAGCTTTCTAGTTTACCTTCTCTTTTTTGGTAATACCAGCTTACCTTGATAATAATGAGGGGAAAAAATGGTTAAATGCATCCTAACTTTTATGGTCAATCAACACAGTATACGGAAGATATGGAGTTGATGCTAAAAACAGCCCGTGCATTTGTTATATCAAAGACTTCTGGAGGCTCAATTAACAACATTGCTTCTCCTTCCGATAACCATATCCAAGAGCGTGCATAAAGCAGTTGGAAGACTTTCGCCTTTGTATTGCTCATCGTGACTTTTTCCTGCTCCATTCATACTGTATATCTAGAGCTTACAGAGGTTAATTGTAACTAATAATCAAATCTAGGAAGAGTTCTTGATCGCAAATGCAATTTCACCCTTTCTCCTTGCAAGCAGTGTCTTACTTGCTATTTATTTGTCACTGATGGTGCAGTTTCTCGATAATGCTTCATCTTCATGTAATGGAGTTCCTTCTGAGCTATGTTACATGGATCTGTGTTTTTTTGGCAAAGTACCAATGTCGACACTTCATAACCGGGTGCCGATGCGGGATACATCATACATAATTACATATGTGATTCGGCTGCTAAAACTGGATACTGCTAGTTTGTTTTCTAAGTTATTCCTTTATCTTTTACTTTCAAAATATGAAAGTGGGTTGAAATT
>JAOTQK010000024.1:1269801-1283988 GCA_025642025.1 Rhododendron ferrugineum
TCAATTCGATCCGATTCGAGGTATTATAATCCCTTCCAACCACTTCTCTAAGTATATTAAGTGTTTTTATGCTTAACCCAATAGCTCAAGTGGACCCATGCATCAAAACCGTGAGGAAAAACAAAAAAAACGAAAACTGTGTTGAAGTTTGCGGCTGCGAACTTCGGGCCGCAAGAACCAGGTTCAAGTTCGCGGCAGGAGGCTCAGCCGCAAGGTTGACCCAGTGCGGCAGGTTCTGTTTTATTCCGAATTCATTTTGCGACCTTCCGAACATCGTTTTCGACCCCCGATCTATTTTTCCTAGACTTCTCACACCTCAAAGATCATAACTTGTTAATGTCATATTTTATTTTATTTTATTATCTAATTATTTGATTTCTTGTAAAAGTTTACATACGAAAAATCCTTGCGACCTTATAAACCATTTTATTAATTCCCGGACTATTTTTTTTGATTCTTTACATTCCAAAGATGATATGTTGTTAACCTCAACATATTTTATTTATTATCCATTTATTTTACCCTTGACAACTTTAAATATTACCTTTATTTTAAAAATGATTCCGCGACCCTCTGGACCCACTTTTTGGTACTTGAACTCGATATGTTGGACCTTTAGGACTCTTATTAAGTTCATGATAACTATTCTAATGCTTCCCCTATTTAATTTATGTAATTAGTCTCTAATCAATTTAATTTCTTAAAAATAACTATACGAACCTTTTTTTATTATTTATTTAAAACTTTTAATTAATAAAAGTTCTTTGCTTTATTAATAACTTATTGGTCATACAAGACTAAGGGTAACGACCCAGTCATAAAAGGTTACGTGATTTTTGTGCTTATTGTTTATTTCAATTATTATTCTGATTGCTTATCTATTATTCCAACCTTTGATTGATATGTTAGATTGGACCCTAGAGACATGGGGTGGTATGCGAAATAGAAATCACCTAGACGATGCTAGGTAATGGATGAATTGGAAAGTTTTGTTTTTAGATTGCCTGCAGGCGTGATTTTGAGATATGATGAGATTTGTGATGAGATTTAAACTGGCGAGAGTCCAGTGATGAATTGATAGACTGGCGAGAGTCCAGTGATGATTGTGAAGTGGGGATCCAGATAGGCGAACCTTAGTCATGATTCAGGCATGATAAGCTTGCCTTTTGTTGTAGTTATTGGGATGCACGCTTGGTATATAACTAAGGTGTCATCTGCGACAGCAAAAGGAAGTGATCTCATGGAACCGGGCATGATTAGCGATTGATCTTGCGGAAAGATCTTAGAATATGCAAACCCTAGTTATGATTCAGGCATGATAAGCTTACCCCTTGTTGTAGTTATTGGCCGGGATGCACACTCGGTATGTAACTTAGGTGTATCTGCGACAGCAAAGGGAAGTGATCTCATGGGACCGAGCATGGCTAGCGGTTGGGGAGGAAAAAACTCGTGGATGAGATCTTAGATTTCACGATAGATTAATGGATATTTATGTGAAAAATCTCTGTTTACTTTTTCGTATTTTTATCCTGTTGCTTGCTAACTATAAAGTAAGAGGGGTGGTTGGGTTGGATTATTCTATTGGGTGATTTATCACTCACGGATACATCTGTATCCTGGTAAATCGATTACTTCGGCGATCAATTTGCCAGAAGGCGCAGGATTCAATGGAGGGGATTCAACGATGGTGGAGTTCAACACGGAAGGAATATCAAGAACGGAGATCGAATATGCTTGGGATTCGTATCAAGCCTAGTGTCAGCTCTGAAGTTAATATATTTTGAATCAGTAAATTTATCTTGAGATTGTAATAGCAAAACCTTTATTTTAGAAAAATCATATTTATTTAGCCAAATTTTCTTAAGAAATTCTTTATATTGCTCCCGAAAAATCGGGGCGTTACAAAATCGGCTTACGTTGGGCTTAATTGAAGCTCGTTTAAAATCATCTCGGCTCATAAATAAGTCAAACTCTAACATGTTTTTTTGAAGCTCATTAAATTCTCAAAGCAAGTTTGAACAACTAACTTCTCGGCTCGTTCGCTCGTTTTTAAAAAGAATCTTTATTTTTTTTGATAGTCAACAAAATTTTATTAGAACTCGACAAAGGGTACATCGAGGAGAGACCATTTACGGACCACAGAGGAAGAGGTACCATAAGAGGCCTACAAAAGAAAAAAAAGAAGAAGGAAAAAATTACATTCAATGGATATTGAATGAACTCAGGAACAAGATGGCCCAAGTATCCGCACTTTCAATCCATTCGACTAAACACTACCAGCAACAGATCTTTTGCCCAGGGTTGACTTCAAAGATTTAAAACTTCCAGCTTCAAAACATCTCCAACATCAACCGGTTGAGACAGTCAGCGGTTGAGACAGTCAGCGACATCAGCAATACCTCCAAATCAGGGGAGGCTGATTTCAGAGTTCAAACTTCTACTTACCATAAGACCATCCATATCCTAAGAATTAGCTTCGATAGGATAGGAAAAGCAGGCAGGAAATACATATAACCAGCAGATGACCAGGAAAAGTGGTTATGTAGATTTTTATATTCTGCTACTTATCTTTTTGACACAATTGTGAAAAGTGACGAAAATGTTGACGCCGTGGTGATGAAGAAGTTGACGATGAGAGGGTACGACGTTGGGAAAAGCACTGTTGTGAACCGGTGGTGGTAGTGGTGGGGGCATTTTGGGGCCGAAGAAGTTGACAAATATAGAACCATTCGTATATTTCAACCAATACAGTGGTTCGGGACGAGGGATATTATGACTAAATAAGTCATTTGACTTATTTTTGTCTTTATTCAAAATTTGTTTCGCATTAGTCAGTATCGTGTCAAATTTTTGTGTATTACTAGTCCTTCTCAACAAAAGGAAACAAAAAAAATTAAAAATTATATATGATCTAAACCCATTTTTTGAATAAAGTCAAAATTTTGATTTTTTGGCTAATTTTTTTCTTTACTAAATTTTTTTTAAGTTTGAGCCACATAATTTTTTACTTTTTCGATTCTTCTGGTCGAGACAAACCAATATTTCACAAAACTTTGATTAGAAACTAACAAACGCGGGAAAATTTTTTTTAATAGAGATAAAACAGAAAAAAGCTTATTTAGTAACACCCCTCATGACATTCAAAAAGTAAATTAAAGAAGATTCCATCAGGATGAGGCTTCTCATTAGATCACTTTTTCTATCCGTTATAACCTAGGAGTAGTTAAAAAATAAAATTCACATAGCTGATCTCAATTGTTTCGGAAAGTACCTGGGTTCTCTGCACTCCAAATACTGATTGCAGAAAGCAGTTGCATGATTCTCGTCTACCCCATCTTGGCAAACATTGGTTCAGAATTGTTAGAAGCTCTTATCGGTAAAAGCCATCAACAAATCTGAATCCAAAAATAATTTCAAACGATTATTCAGATGGATCTTCCAGTCCAAACCCAAACCGCAGATAGCATAGAAGTTATAATTCCTTTCCTTTCCGAAAATACACGAACTTCCCACGGGTTACCCTTTGAATTTTTGTACAATGTTAGGACCACGGGTCACGGTCTCTCTGTGTTGGCAAATTCTAAGACAAAAACACATTTATTTGTATCCCCATTTATTAAGTTGTATTTTATTTATTTTTGTTTCTAGAGTGTCTGTTTAGGAAATGGAAGGAAATCGAATCTATATCTAATTGAGAGTGAGTGAATCGAGCTAAAATGGAATGGATTGCTTGGGTTATCAACCGGAGCAACTTTTCTTGATAAGGCGAAATTTGGGAGCGGAACAAGTAATTTTTTTACCGTCTCTTTTCCGCTGCTAGGGCAAGGGAGAAAAGTGGCAGTCTAAACGATTGCCTTGAAATATAAAAGAAACAAAAAAAAGGGAGGGAGCAGCGGCTAGGCATGTGTTCACGGTAGGAGAAAATCAACTCTAATCCTCTTTACGAACAAGTCAAAGTCAACCAAAGACTAAAGTGTGTACACGGTTTCTCTAGAAGAACTTATTGCACGCCCCACTAATTAGCATTTGTTCAAACCCCTACACACACACATGGCAAATGCCTCTGGTTGACTTCCCTATAAATATCCCTCCCCCACCATACTCCCACTCCACACAAACTACTTTCTCTCTCTCTCTCTCTCTCTCTCTCCAAAAACGTCAGCTACAATGCACAACCTCCTCACAATCATTTTGGCCGGAATCCTCGCCGGGGCCGCCCTACCGACACTCATATCCGGCCAAGACTGCGGTTGTGCCGCCGATATGTGTTGTAGCCAGTACGGTTATTGCGGCACCAGTGATGCCTATTGCGGCGCAGGGTGCCAAGCTGGCCCTTGCACTGCTGCACCCGGTGCTGGTACTCCCACCGACGTCTCGGTTTCTGATATCCTGACAGACGCGTTTTTCAACGGGATAATTGATCAAGCCGCGGCTAGTTGTGCTGGGAAGGGGTTCTACTCACGGTCCGTGTTTCTTCAGGCTGCTGATTCGTACCCTTTGTTCGGTCGCGAGGGCTCAATTGATGTTTCTAAGCGCGAAATAGCCGCGGCCTTTGCGCATTTCACGCATGAGACTGGACGTAAGATTTTCTTTCCCTCCCCACTCAAGTTTCCCTCTCTAGCATCATAGCATGCATTATACGTGGTAATCTGGTTACTGTTAGATTAATGTTTGATTATAGGTATAGAAATACACGTAGTTGATGTTTCTGATATCATTAAAGCAAATCAAAACAGAATCACATCACAACAATAAAAGGTAACGTTAGAACGTAATTTAGTGCACGTTATTTCCAAATTTCTAGGCACATAAAAAAAAGTCACAAATGACGTTTAAAAAACGTTTGCAGAGTATCGAGTGGATGAATTGGCATGTGAAGAAACTCCAACCAAGGATGTGAAATTTGACATGGCATGTCGAGTGGATGAATTGGCATGTGAAGAAACTTCAACCAAAATATCGAATATTTATGTGTTATTTGGCATCTCCTCTCTGCGTGTCTCGTAGCCACAAACATAATTGACGTTTTTTTTGTTTTGTTCCACTTGTGCAGATTTTTGCTACATAGAGGAAATAGATGGTGCATCCAAGGACTATTGCGATGAGACCAACACTCAGTATCCTTGTGTGGCCGGGAAAGGCTACTACGGGAGAGGACCCATCCAGCTATCATGGAACTTCAACTACGGACCAGCGGGAAAAAGCATCGGATTCGATGGGCTCAACAACCCAGACCTCGTGGCCACAGATCCGCTCATCGCGTTCAAGACCGCCTTGTGGTATTGGATGAACTTTGTCCACTCGATTATCGTTTCCGGACAAGGGTTTGGTGAAACGATCCGAGCCATTAACGGAGCAATAGAGTGCAATGGCGGGAACCCCGCAACGGTCAGTGCTAGGGTTGGGTATTACACAGAGTATTGTAACCAACTTGGTGTTGCGCCTGGGGATAATCTTTATTGCTAGAGCAATGCGACATACACAGAACAATTTAGGTGGCTCAAAATTTTATAAATTAAGCTCTTTTCAACAAGCACAATGATTCATATCTTTATAGCTACAACTACTATATAATAAAGAAGGGCTCATTTTAGAAGATATATAGTTTTGATACTTGACCAAGAGAGAGAAACATGTTGTATTATAGACTCAAATGTATTTCTTTCATTAGATGGTATGTTGTATTTGTCTTCTTCTCTTCTAATAAATAAACATAAATTACACTCTGATGAATTGTGATGAAATATTAAAATTGTGAAAAAGAAAGATGGATGAAAAAAGTGAATAATTAATATAGTAGGACAGCGGAATCTTTTTTTTTTTTTTTTTTATAATGGAAAAAGAAAATTTCCATTAATCATAAAGTTGCAAAGATGAAAATAGTACAATAGGAAAAACAAATTTGTTGAGAGAGCTTCGAAGAGTATTATACTCTCCTATTGCTGCAACTCGCATAACTTAATGTACCCCTATGCCCCTCAATTTTTCAAATAAAATAGTATAGTTGACAAGAAGCCAACTAAACACCTAAATTAAAACTTAAACCCCAAGAAACCAAGACGTCACATCCTTTTAATTTCCTGCCCAAACGAACACCTAATGGGCTAAAGCCCTAACACCAATTGGGCCAAGCCCAAAACCTAAAAACCAAACCCTAGCCTACGCCACATCACCTCCACTGCAACTGCAAATGTATAGCCACCGCCACCTCAAGAACCTTTGGCAGTGGCGAAAACCGCACAACCCACCATCGCGGACGCCTAATATTTGTGTCTTTCAATGTTCTCGAATCTATTACATGCGCCATATTTAGGATATTTTTGTTTCTTAATTCTCTAATTTCTCTGCACAATTAATTAGAGGCAAATTAAGCTCTTATTGTGAAAAATAAACTGGACAACTCCTTTTTACCCTTTGAATTTTTGTTAAGGACCATAACATGGACCTCTAAATTTTGTAGCATGCATTTAAATGAATCATTTCACAGACTTATTGGGAGCATAAAATCAACCCTAATCCTCTTAGGAACAAGTCAAAATCAACCAATGAAAAAAATGGGTACACGGTTTCTCTAGAAGAACAATCGCACGCCCCACTTATTTTTTCAAAACCTCTGCACACCCACATAGCAAATGCCTCTGGTTGACTTCCCTATAAATATCCCTCCCCCACCATACTCCCACTCCACACCTTTCTCTCTCTCTATCTCTCTCTCTCTCCAAAAATGTCAGCTACAATGCACAACCTCCTCACAATCATTCTGGCCGGAATCCTTGCCGGGGCCGCCCTACCGACGCTCATATTAGGCCAAAGCTGCGGTTGTGACGCCAATGAGTGTTGTAGTCAGTACGGTTATTGCGGAACCAATGATGCCTATTGTGGCACAGGGTGCCAAACTGGCCCTTGCACTGTTGCATCCGGTACTTCTCCCACCGACGTCTTGGTTTCCGATATCGTGACAGATGCTTTTTTTAACTCAATAATCGATCAAGCCGCTGCTAGTTGTGCTGGGAAGGGGTTCTACACATGGTCCGTGTTTCTTCAGGTTGCTGATTCGTACCCTTTGTTTGGTCGTGAGGGGTCTATTGATGATTCTAAGCGCGAAATTGCCGCGGCCTTGGCGCATTTCACGCATGAGACTGGACGTAAGATTTCTCTCTCTCCCCACTTCAGTTTCTCCTCAAATAATAGCGGCATGCATTCTGCGTAGAAATCTGAGTACTGTAAAATAAGTGTTAGATTATAAGGGTACCCCTTTTAATATACACACTCTATTTTTTTGTCATTTTATATGCTAATTTACTCCTTTAACCTTTTATTTGTATATATACTCTTACACTAATGGAGGGGTAACATTGTAAAATGACAAAAAGGGTGTGTGAAAATTGACTACCTTGTCATAAATTTGATTTGTGCGTTAGGAATAGGACAATACATCTTTGGTACTAATTTTTTACAATCCTCTTTTTCTCATCCGCACTTTTATTTGTTTATATTCACATGAAATTACCATTTTACCCTTTCATCGGATCACTCACATATCAAGGTATAATGTAGTAAATTCATATGAATTGTTGACGTTAAAATTTGAACGGTTGATCTAAGCTCTTCAAAGAGACTGTTGCCAAATCTGAATGATCATGCATGCGAGAGCCGCCTTTGGGAAGGATTCCTTGCAAAACAAGTCTGAGGACCGGTGGCGTTTTCGATCGTGAACCCTCCGACGATCAAGTCAGTCAGTGAATGATAGAGAGAAAGTATTGTAAAAGAGGATAATGGAGTGTCTACCTCATAATTATGAGTGTGAGTGGTTTATATAGACTTTGGCGCAGGATGTGTGCCGGTTGTGAGATCATGGGTGACTTAGTGGGAGTTGTGGCATCATTTGTGAGATGACCCAATCGTTTCATGGGCTTCCTTACCGTGTAAACCTATCACCGGTATAACAAGTCTGAGCACCCGGCCACGTGTCATACCCGTAGCGCTCGACACTAGTGTTAAAAATTCACTCATCATGAATAAAAATAAAAAAAATATGAGTTTGGATGCATGATAAAAAGGGAGCGTAAAAATCGATTTTTTATGTATTTTTCTAACATAGACAAATGTCAAAAACAGTTTGCTGACCTATCATACCAACAATTAAACATATATATAATTGACACTTTTAGTTTTTTCTTCTGTTGTTTGTAGATTTTTGCGCCATTGAGGAAACAGATGGTCCATCCAAGGACCATTGCGATGAGACCAACACTCAGTATCCTTGCGCAGCCGGGAAAGGCTACTACGGGAGAGGTCCCATCCAGCTATCATGGAACTTCAACTACGGACCGGCGGGAAATAGCATCGGATTTGACGGGCTCAACAACCCGGACCTCGTGGCCACAGATCCGCTCATCGCGTTCAAGACCGCCTTGTGGTATTGGATGAACTTTGTCCACTCGATTATAGTTTTTGGACAAGGGTTTGGTGAAACGATCCGAGCCATTAACCATTTGGAGTGCAATGGCGGGAACCCCACAACGGTCAGTGCTAGGGTTGGGTATTACACCGAGTATTGTAACCAATTTGGCGTTGCGCCTGGGGAGAATCTTTATTGCTAGAGCAATGCGACATACAATTTAGGTGGCTTAAAAAATTTATAAAGCTCTTTCCAACAAGCACGTACAATGATTCATATCTTTATAGCTACATGCAACAACTATAATAAAGAAGGGCTCATTAGAAGATATATAGTTTTGATACTTGACCAAGAGAGAGAAACAACATCAATTTGGCTTCTAAGTATAAATCAACATCAATTATACTCTGATGAATTGTGATGAAATAAAATTGCAAAAAAGAAAGATGGATGAAAAAAGTGAATAAAATAGTAGGACGTCAGCGGAATCTATTACCTGCGCCATATTTATGATATTTATGTTTCTTAATTCTCTAATTTCTCCTCAATTGGCGCCGAAGCTCTTTTATTGTGAAAAATAAAGTCAACAACTCTTTTTTACTAGTAGATTTAGAAAAATAGTTCTTCTTTTGATAAAGAATTAAAAGCAAAGAATCAAAATAAACTATCTTATAGTAACATCGGAATAACTTACCCAAAATAAAAATATAGTAACATGAGAATAAGCGAGATCATAACGCAGTCCGTTATAAAAATTTGGACAAAGCTAAATTAATCATTTAATTAATATAGTAAAACGATAAAAGTACAAGGCAATCGATGTCTTTCGCTCAAATCCAGACATTGTGCTTGATACACGTTATGCATGCTGAAACTTTATAACTTTCTAGCAGTTTCAATTGTCAAAAGCGATAAAATGCTACTTAAAGATTAAAGACAACAAGTGCACAAAATAAATACGGAGTAATTAGATAAGCCCTTTTTTTTATCAGCAACTAGATAATTAGATAAGCCTGTTGACTTCAAATTATCAATCTTATCCAATTATTTAACTGCATAAGCCACCCACGTTTTTTGTTTTAATTTGTTTCCTGGAGCTTGAGATCAACTTGGAGGAAATAATCCACTGCTTTGCACAATGTGCAACATGAGGGGAAAAATCAAATGTTGCTGTGACTCTTGGTGGTTTAATACATCCGGATATGATGTGAAATTGCTCCAAAAGTAAAAGTGTAGCCGACATGATTCACTGTGTTTGGTTTGCGTTTTTTAACTTTTATTTTAAAAAGTTAATTTTGAATGCAAACTTTTTA
Organism: Rhododendron ferrugineum; assembly: GCA_025642025.1. Classification (NCBI taxonomy): domain Eukaryota; kingdom Viridiplantae; phylum Streptophyta; class Magnoliopsida; order Ericales; family Ericaceae; genus Rhododendron; species Rhododendron ferrugineum. The sequence continues at coordinate 1,279,516 of JAOTQK010000024.1, forward strand.
TAAAACAAGGGACCAAAAAATAGGTAAATGAATGAGTAGGTGATGGGTTCCTTGAAAAGCAAGGGGACCCAGGTTCTCTCTCTCCGAAATTGGAGAAGCAAAAAAAATTGGGTCTCAAGTAATACAAACTGCTTGTAAAAGCAAGGGGACCCAGGTAATATCACCAATTAATACCAACTGGTATTACCTGAAGCAAAAAAGATTTGTGCGTTTATCAACTGCTTGTGATACATTTTCCTTAATATTTTTAATGCTTTCTTTAAATTGAAAATCCAATTGGTTTGAGACGTTGTTTGAGAAGATGGGTCAAAAATTTTACAGGTGAGATTCGCAAAGCAGAGAGAGACCTGGGGAAGAGACGTTCAGAGGTGTGAGATCCGTTTTCTGTATTACTTTTGAAAAAAAATAGCTGTGGAGGTTGCTGGGATGGAGTAATTGAAGAGAGAGATGAGGTTGGGAACAGACTTTTGGTCCAACTTGGGGCAATTCGTGAGTCTTAGACGTGAGTTTTTTTTTTCCCTTCTGGTGAGAGAGTAAGGGGACCCACTCATCTTTGAAATGAGCCATCGTTTTTACATTTTAACTCAAAATTTTCAATCCAAAATTGTGAACCAAACACAGTGGTTCACATAACTTGACCTACAATATACGGAGTAACTTGCGAAAATACGTTCTGTATTGAATAAATAATAAAACTGTAACATCTAAAGGAAAGAGATGTCAATTTATCCTTTAAGTTATTAAAGTTATAAAATGATTTCTAAAAAAAACTAGAAATTTGTAATCTGCTGGGGTACATTCTACTAATTTAGGGATCCGATCTCCTTTGTTTCAAAAACTCTTGTGCCTATGTGCCGAACTATTTTTCGGTCGTTGAATTGTGTGATTTTTTTTATGTTTTAAATCCAATGACCGAAAGTGACGCAGCGGAATTCACGAGAGACTAGTTAGCGTACTAGTCCAAACGAGATAAACAACTCATCGCAACGAGCAAACCTTGTGCACAAGGAAGAAAAAGAGAACCTCTATAATATTATTGATTAAAAGCTGCATAAACTCTAGGTTACAAACCCTTATATAGGCCGAAACCCTAAAAATCCTAAAAATAAACTCGAAAAATAAAAAGTCTCAGAATTTGGGGGTTTTCCTAATATTGAAAACAGGAAAGAAAAACAAGACTTTCCCAAAAAGAATCAACATAAAAGGAATTACGGTCTAAGAGTTATTAACGAAATAAAATTTTTCTAAAACGGCAAAAACGTCCAATTGGAGGCCTAAACGAAGGAATTAGGCCAAAAAACACCATCAGTCACGAACTAGGGTGGTGAGTATTGACCGCAACGCGAAAATAAGTCAGCCCACCAAGTTTAGGCCTATTCCGAGCTCGTCCGAATTTTGCCAAATTAGATAATCTGAAATTAAACACCGTTTAGGCTTCCGGAGTTTGGCTCGGTCCAGCTGATCATGGAATTGGACCTCCACGTGTTCTACATCAGAAAGACACAAAAAAGATTTTTAGCACAGAGGATCCTGACACACTTTTTTACCCCTTAATAATGTAAAACAATAGCAAAGTATAATCGAAAAAAGTGTCGGGACACATGAAAGGAAAACATAAAAATATCCATAAAATGTGGATCTAAACCGTTCATTTCAGTTTCATGGACACTTTCATGTATTGTAACACCCCTCAAAGTATAATTGTAAAGCTATTTTTGTGAAGTGCTCGGAATTCTCCTCCCAGAGAACCTTTCAACACGGTATCACCATCCAATGTTTCGGAAAAAAAGACACTTTGACTTGTTGACGGTCGAATTTTCAACCAAGTTAGTTCCGAACAAGACAAGAGTCGAGAGAGTTAACCAAAAAGAAATGTTGTCCAAACAAATGACGTACCAAACTCAAATTTGAAGACAATGTCATACTCATACATACATTTCCCAGAAACTTCAAATCTGCACACTATAAATATCAACCATTCCATTATATACAACAGGCATCTCTCTCCAAAATGGCATCCCTCGTCAACTCCAAAAACAACCTTCTAACACTCCTCGTCGCCGGAATTCTCGCCGGGATGTTCCTATCGAGAACCGCGGTGGCTCAGAACTGCGGCTGTGATTCAACTAATTGTTGCAGCCGATTCGGCTTTTGTGGCACTGACAGCGACTACTGTGGGACTGGATGCCAATCGGGACCCTGTTTGAACTCGAACGGGGCCTCTGTTTCTGATATTGTGACTCAATCCTTTTTCGATGGGATTGTCAATCAGGCTTCAGCAAGTTGCGCGGGGAAGAGCTTTTTCACTCGGGCTGCTTTTCTTAACTCCCTCAGTTTGTTTTCGGCATTTGGGACTATCGGGACGACAGACGATTCTAAGCGGGAAATCGCGGCTTTCTTTGCACATGCGACCCATGAGACTGGATGTAAGATTCTCCAATTTCTCTCTCTCTCTCTCTCTCTCTCTCTTTCTCTGGATGAGTTTTGTATAAATTGTTTGTTCATTGTTAACTTACAAGTAAAAATCTATATGTTTTGCGCAGTCTTTTGCTTTATCGAAGAGAATGGCGGAGCCAGTACTAACGACGCCTATTGCAACGCAACAAATACAGACTACCCATGTGCTGCAAACAAGAAATACTACGGCCGAGGACCGCTTCAGCTGTCCTGGAACTACAACTACGGTCCCGCCGGATCTTTCATCGGGTTCGACGGGCTTAGTAATCCCGAAACCGTGGCAACAGACGCGGTCGTCTCCTTCAAGGCCGCCCTGTGGTTTTGGATGAGGAACGTTCATCCGATCGTGACTTCTGGACAAGGGTTCGGCGCAACGATTCAAGCCATTAACGGTTTCATCGAATGTGGTGGAAAGGAACCTGAAAAGGTCGCCGCTCGTGTCCAGTACTACACGGACTACTGCAACCAACTTGGCGTCGCGCCTGGCGACAATCTTAGTTGCTAGGACAGTTAAAAGGCCTGGTGCACGAGACGCCCACCACTGCAGAGAGACTATGCAACATACTTATTTAATAATTTCGCCTTATTATAATATCCCCATTGGAAATAAAAGAGCTAAGTTTCTATACATGAAACGGTCATGGCTCACGAGTCTTGTGACTTGAATTGAAGGAATAAGTAGTCTGAACTCAAATGTATTGTTCCATTCTATGGTATCAACTCTAAATAAATAAAATTTGACAGTTCTATGAATAAATAAGTACATTTCTTTTTCTTTGAGGGGAAGAATCAAATGTTGCTGTGATTTTTTTTTTTCAATCGGCATGTATTCATTTATTGCTCATCAGGCCGAAAAACCAAAGAAGCCTCCAACTGAATCCAAACGAGGAAATCTCCCATCCAGGTCAGTGAAGAATCAAGAGATATAGTGAGTCACCTTATTACCGTAAAAGTAATTAAGGTAGATAGACATGTAGTCAAGACAGCTCATGTCAAAGCTAGATGAGATCTGCTTTGGCTTGTATGTACCATGGGAAAAAATGTAGCTAGCCGACATGATTTGAGCATAACTTGACCACTTGACCTACATATAACTTGCGAAAATACGTTCTGTATTGAATAAATAATAAAACTATGACATCTAAAAGAAAGAGATGTCAATTTGCATGTCCTTAAGTTATTAAATGATAAATAAAAAAAAAGGAAATTAAATAGGCATCCCATTTACAAGACTTATTTAGGTGGATATCCTAGTGATTTTGAATTCTTATGTTGTCATCCCCAAAATGTTTTGTTGCCAATTATACCCCAGTTATATAATATTAATATAGATTTTGTGTATTTAATATGTTGATTATCCAATACAGGTCCGGCCCAACCCCAAGGCCCAAGAGGCCTGGGCCTTGGGCATCCTAAAAATGTCTAATTTTTTGGGCACTCCAATTTTTTTAGTGTTTGGATTTGACTAGGACTATTTTTTAGCTCAATACCATAAAAAAAAAATGCTCATCCAACATGCAAATAAAGGCCCAAAAACTCAAATGACCCAAAAACTCGATGGCATTTTTGTAAATCAAAGAACTAATTGGTCCATTTTCAAAAAAATAAAAAACCAAAGCTGCACTCATCAACATTTAATGAAAATTCAAAAAAATTGGGGATTTTGAAATTTGAGGGCCCACGCACCAATTTTACTTTCAAAATCTTCATCATCTTCCTTCCCTCTCCCTCTTGTCTCTCTCTCTCTCTCTAAAATATTTCTCTCCCCATCGAATGGTCTGCTTCCCATCTTCATCACCACCACTGACACCCAATCCCGCCACCATCAAACGCCCACCCCCATTTCAACGAATCTGTCATTTCCGCCATTCTCTCGCCCTCCCACCGCGGCGGCCTATCTCTCGCCATCCCACCTTTTCCTTGCCATCAGTGCACCCATTTTCTTACCAGTGCCTCTCTCTCTCTCTCTCTCTCTCTCTCTCTCTCTCTCTCTCTCTCTCTCTCTCTCCCTCTCTC
>JAOTQK010000024.1:1284088-1294752 GCA_025642025.1 Rhododendron ferrugineum
TATTAGTTTGTGTATCCACAGATATTGTTCCCATAGTTTTTCTGATGTTACCGTAGTTTAATTGTTTCAGTTTTGGGAAAAAAATTTCAGTGCCGAGAGGGTACCACGTGGTGCCGCTCGCGCATCCGAGCCGTCCATTTCGTGTTTGGACAGCTCAGATTTGGAGAGAGAAAGTGTTTAGGTGGGAGGAGAGAGAGGATTTTGATCCGAGCCGTCCAAAAATATATCGGACGGCTCGGATGCGCCGAGCGGGTGCCATGTAGGCAATACCCGCTCGGCAGGTTTTGCGTTGTGTTGGAATTGGGGAAAATATCCTTCTTGTTTTTTTAGGATTAAATTTTTTTTATGTTTGACTCAAATTGCATTGCCTCTAAAGAATCTCAAGGGAAAAAAACTGAGCTTTGCAAACCTTGAACTTTTGTTCAAGACTTGAAGGATGATATGAATCTGTAGAAATTACTTGATTGATACATTCAACAACTGGACTTAATTCATAAACACCAATGTCAACAAAGATTCTCATTTTTCTCTGGGACTTTTTAATTTGCAAGGTATGTTCAGCTATTTGCCAGCTATCCAAACAAAGCGTAAATCTGGTGTTGAACGAAAGCAAAATTGACATGGTTTCGTCAACGGATTCACAAAGAAAAAATATGGCTGGGATCACCGTGGAAGAGAATGTTTGAGTTCTTCTCTGCCTCTTAGCTTAGGAACAGAGCATTCTCATTCAGAAGTCTTACAATGGGATCAGAGTATTAGGGGGGCACACTTTTTTTAATTTCGCCTTGGGCACTCAAAACCTTTGGGCCGGTCCTGATCCCATACATCCGGATAATACCAGAAAATAGAGAGGAGAGAGAATCAATGGTTATCTCCTCTCTATCATCAATGATGTCCACCACTTCCAGTACCCAAATTTTGCGCCATTGCTTCTAAGCCAAAGCTCTTTCTAGCTTCCTTCCCCTCAACTGCTCCTAGTTGAAAGCCCTAAAACCATTTAATAGGTTTTTGTTGCACCTAAAATGTTGGATTTTTAGGGGTCTCAAAACCCTAAAACCACACACACGCACTCTTTCTCTTTTTTTTTGGATCGAGATCTGACCTGGAGGCGGCAATCATGGATGCTCGGCTCCCTCGGTGGGTTGCAAATTGTGGTGGAGACGATGGGTTGCAGATGCTCGGCTCCGGAGGAGGACGAAGACAACTCGCCGGAATCTGAGAAATTGAAGCGAAGGCGCTGGACTCATAGAGATCGGATGAGGACCAAAAAAAAGTACCTCTTTTTTTAAAGGACGACGCGATTTGAATGCAAATACAGTAACCAATGGCGATTATGGCGTTTCTCCCTCTGCTAATGCCACATGGAAGTCCCAAATCAATGGTTCAATCTGTCTTGTTTCTCCATTGCTTCATATGCCGGTTTGCACACAGTAAGAGCCTTTTTTTGCATTGTGGGATAAGGGACCGTTTGGTTACCCATAAGGACCCAAGCTGATCAAAAGAAAAAATAGTTGCCTAAACTTCTTATTTTGCGCATTATATCCAGTGCATTCTTCTTCTTCGATGTCTGTTTTATAACTCATTTGGATAAATTGGGTTTGAATGGTTGTGATGTGATTAATTTGCCATGTTTTTTGAAATGTTCATATGTAATTATTTAATCATGTTTCTTGCAGTGCTCTATTAGGACAATTTATCATTCTTGTCCTTTGATTGGTACTATTTTTAATTGTTATGCTTTTCGATTTTTGTCATGTTTGTGAATTGATGATGTTTTATTCATCTACCTCGATTGAAACCTATATTTCTCAAAACTTGTCATGTTTTTTGATTTTTGTCATGTTTTTTATTTCATCATATTTTGTTCATCTACCTCGATCGAAACCTACACTTCTCGAAACTTGTCACATTTTTCGATTTTGTCATGTTATTTAATTGATCTTGTTTTGTTCATCTACCTCGATCAGGTTTTGTCATGTTTTGTGAATTGATCATGTTTTGTCATATTTTTCGGCTTACACATCCATTTTTGTAAGAGTCGTATTTTCTTTATAGATTTTAAGGGAATGAAAATATGAGAGAGAAGATTGGGAGAAAAAAAATTTAAAAGATTAGGTGAGAGAAATGTTTGAAAGAGGGGAGAGAATTGAGATAATTAGAAAATATAATAAATAAATAAAAAAGAAGAAGAAGAAAAGAAAGATTTGAAAAATTAGGAGAAAAAAATGGTAGTTTAGGATTTAATTGAATTTGAGGATGGAAAGATAAGTATTTAAACACATTAGGATGATCACCTAAATAAGTAGGATAAAAAGGATGGCTAATTAAGTTTTCCCCAAAAAAATTAGATATTTGTTGTCTGTTGGAACACACTCTACTAAGGGGGCGTTTCCAGTAAACTAGAAGATGCGGACAATTTTTAGTAGGTATTTGTAGTCAAATCATTTCCACTAAATTTAAAGTTGTAGAAAATGCATGTGTTGAGTATTTGTGAGAAAAAAATATGTTAGATGTTTTAGTTTAGGGAAACAACTTAATTTTCAATAATTTTTTTTTTGTTTAGTATGAACAACTTCACAAAAACCAATAAGTTGTATTGCAAAATTTTTAGAGAAAATGGGGCTAATTTACCCCTTAATAACGTACTCCCTCCGTCTCTGTTTAAGTGTCCTACTTCGTAACTCCAACTTATTAAAAAGACATTATCATTATACCTTTCACATCAATTTTTTCCTCTACTTTTCCTACTTACCCATCATCATTACATTTTTACTCCTTGACTTTTCAAAATTGAATCTACTTTTAGGGACAAAATAGACAATACATCAACTTTTACCCACTAACTTTACAAAATGAACACTTATTATGGGATAACCCAAAATAGAATACTGGACTCTAAATAAGGGACGAAGGGAGTATTAAAACAATAGTAAAGTATTATTGTAAAGCTGTTTTTGTAATGAGAAGTCTAAAGGAATCGACGGTTTTTCAACCGAGCATGAATCGACGGGCATGCGAGACTCACTCTGGGTCCTGCACGGATGATCTGATCCGTTCAAAAACCGAGTGAGCACGTGAAAAATTTAGACAAAACTAAACTAATCATTTAACTAATTTAATAAAACGATAAAAGTATAAGGCAATCGATGTCTTTCGCTCAAATCCAGACATTGTGCTTGATACACATTATGCCGAAATTTTATAACTTTCTAGCAATCTCAATTCTCAAAAGCGATAAAGTGCTACTTAAAGATAAAAGACAAAAAGTGCACAAATAAATACTAATTAGATAAGCCTTTGTGTGTGTGTGTGTGTGATCAGCAATTAGATAATTAGATAAAAAATTTCAAGTCAAGGATCCCTGATTTTCTTACAGTCCGAACCTCATTGTTCCCGATAGAATTTCGATGATCCAAACCGTTCAATGTATTTAAAACTTGTTTTTAAGGGTATTTGCGGGAAATCAGCAATACATATGGCCGGGAAGGGCTTGATCTGAGCAAATTATCATAAAATGCATTTTTATGAAAAATTGCTCAGATCAAGCTCTTTCCTGTCATATTTTTTGCCGATTTCTCACGTGTACCCTTAAAAGCAAAACATATGACCAGGAAGGGCTTGATCTGAGCAATTTTTCATAAAATGCATTTTTATAAAAAAAAATTGCTCAGATCAAGCTCTTTCTAGTCATATTTTTTGCCGATCTCTCATGTGTTTCCTTGAAAACACGTTTTAAACATACTGAACAGTTCGGATCATCGAAATTTGATCAAAAAAGTGGACTTCCGCATAAGGTCTGGACCGTAAGAAAAATCAAAGATCCCTGACTTTAAAAGGACTAGATAATTAGATAAGCCTGTTGACTTCAAATTATCAATCTTATCCAATTATTTAAGGGTGCAGCTAATGCCACAAAGATTTATTTTAGTGCCACGACACTTTGTGTGTAGTCACTATTCTACCCCTAAAAGAGCCAAACAAGCTCTCTCTCTCTCGGTTTCAACTATTTCTCTCTTAGAAGAGTGCAATTCACTTGTCCTCTTTTCCTTGCACCCACTTTTCTCTTTCTCCTTGTATTTCTTTCTATCCACCATTACCAGGGAGTAGAGGTGTCAAATGTGCGGATTTGGGCCAAATTGGGTAAGTTATTAGTGGGTTGAGTCTATAATGGGTCATTGACCCATTTAGACCTAATTAGTTATGAGCCCAATTACTCATACCCAACCCAACCCATTTATTTAAAATCAAACCCGATCCGCCAATTAACCCAATTACATATATATTAAAATTTAAAAAAACTAAAATATCCATATACACTAAAATGACCATATTACCTTATACATTTAAATGACCAATTTACCCTTGTATACTAAAATTACCATAATACCCCTATATACTAAAATGACCAAATTACCCCCATATACTAAAATTACTGAACCGAATGGAGATTCTGCTGAAATTTTAGCATCCAGTAAAAAATGATTTGAACAAATTGACTATTGACTAGATCAAAAAAAAAAAAAAAAGAATTGACTATTGTCAACTCCAAAAGTTTCCTTCAAAAACCAAAAAAAAAAAACTTTTTAAAAACGAATCGAGATGAGCAGCTCGTGGCTCGGCTCGACTAAACTCTTAAGAGAGTCGAGCCGAGCCGAGCTTAAGCACACGTTTTTGGCTCGTTTACTAAACAAGTTAAGCTTGACACTCCAAAGCTCAGCTCAGCTCGCAAAAGTTTAGCTCGTTTATATAGGCTTGACTCGTTTGAGTTCGAGCTCGAGTTTTATGTTCATTGATTTAGCAAGTATGCTAAATCTGTTTATGATATTCTCTGCAAAACTCTTTTTAAAGATGCTAAAAACCCCAGTCTGTAGGTTCCTCGGAGAATCTCATCCTTGGATCAATTAAATCCCAGTGGAATAGACACATCATCTCCTCAATATTTAGTTGATTCAATTTTGGAATATTTCATTAAACGCAGTACTGAATTTCAACTATCAGAAGAGGTTTGCACTTTGCTTTGCATAATTTTGCATTTATGCTTCTTTTCTTTTCTTTTTTTAATAATCAAACTCAATACAAATACAAATTGTAAACAGCGTTACAGTTACAGTTACAATATGCTTATATATTCAATGAATAAAAGCAAACTGTGTCGCAATTACTGTTTTAGAAAATACTTTTGTTTTCCGACCATCAAATTGTAATCAAATTTTGCATTTATGCTAGCAGAATTATCTACATTCTCGAAATTGTTGAGGTAATTCGCGACGGCAACGAGCTCGAATTCTATATTGGAGTTGCCTCCGCCGATTTCCCTGTCGATGGCTATGACGAGTGGATTTGATTGTGACAACTTCAGTGGAGGAAGAATGAGATCGAGACGGGCTAATTTCAATTTGTATTGTGTTTTTTTATGGGTCACATATTCATTACTTATTGGGTCATTTAAGTTGACCCATTAGACCCACTTAAGACCCAATTACTAAATACGTTAGATGGGTTGGACCCATTCTGACCCTACTAATAAATGTGTTGGGTTGAATCTATTTTTTAATTGATGAATTTGAATTGGTTAATGGATTTGGGTTTAATTTACCAGCCGGTAGGGAGCAATCCTAATTTCGATATCAAACAAAAAAAGTCACGGTACGAGCATGAGGGGAAGAATCAAATGTTGCTGTGACTCTTGGTGGTTTAATACATCTGAATATGATCAAATTGCTCCAAAAAGTGTAGCCGACACGATTTGAACATTACTTGACCACTGGACGTACATATAACTTGTGAAAATGCGTGCTCTATTGAATAAATAATAAAACTGGAGTAAAAGAAAGAGATGTCAATTTTTCCTTAAGTTAGTATTAAAGATTATAAAATGATAAAAAAAAAGTTAGAAATTTGTAATCTGCTGGGGTACGCTCTACTAATTTAGGGATCCGATCTCTTTTGTCCCGAAAATTTATGTGCCTCTGTGCCGAATTGTTTTTCAGTCGTTGAATAATTTGATTTTTTTTATGTTTTAAATCCAAAGACCGAAAGACACAAAAAGATTTTCAGTACAGAGAATCCTGCCACACTTTTTTTACCCCTTAATAATGTAAAACAGTAGCAAAGTATAATCGAAAAAGTATCGAAACACATAAAAGTAAAACATAAAAACATTCATAAAATGTGGATCTGAACCGTTCATTCGAATTTCATGGAAGCTTTCATGTATTGTACCACCCCTCAAGTATAATTGTAAAGCTATTTTTGTGAAGTGATCGAAATTTTCCTCCCAGAGAACCTTTCAACACGGTATCAGTATCACCATCCAATGTTTCGGAAAAAAAGACACTCGACTTGTTAACGTTTGAATTTTCAACCAAGTTAGTTCCGAACGAATGACGTACCAAACGATTGAAAGACAAATGACGTGCAATTTTACTTTAGTTTTAATTTTATTTTTTAATTATTATCCTATATTTTTTTTCAATCATTAACTTATATCTCCAATTATTAATTTCATTTCTCTCTGTCTCTCCAATCATTACCCACCTCTCCAATTATTATCTTATTTCTCTCTCCACCTACTATCAAAACTAAACTAAACTAAAATGTCAACAAAACAAAGCTTATTTTTCGATCGTTGAATTGTGTGAATTTTTTTATGTTTAAAATTCAACGATCGAAAGATACAAAAGATTTTCAGTACAAAAAATCTTGCCACACTATTTTACCCCTTAATAATGTAAAACAATAGCAAAGTATAATCAAAAAAGTGTCAGGGTAAATGAAAGGAAAACATGAAAACGTCCATAAAATATGGATTTAAACCGTTCATTCCAGTTTCATGGATGCTTTCATGTATTTTACTACCCCACAAGTATAATTATAAAGCTATTTTTGTGAAGTTCTCGAAATTCTCCTCCCAGAGAACCTTTCAACACGGTATCACCGGAGTTGGGAGAATTGCTGTCCCTTAAAAGGACAGCAGTCTGCTATCTCGGCTAAGAGGGTCGTGTTCTGATCTCGCTCCAATGATCGGAAATGTTCACTTTACAGAGCTCGTCGAGTTGAACAAATATACAAAAAATCAGATCGATCGGATATCATTAAGTACCTAATCAAAACTTTTTTGTCTTGAAAAGAATGGATCCGAAACACTGGATCAAATCTACTAAAACCCATTATTGACAAGTTATATGTGTTCCGATTAGGTACTTAATGATATCCAATCAAACTGATTTTTTAAACTTGTTCAACTCGACGAGCTCTATAAAGTGAACGTTTTCAATCATCAAAGCAAGAACAAAGTGGAGCCCCCTCCGCCAGAACAGCACGCTAATGTCCCTTCAAAGGGGTAACAGCTCCCCCACCCCGGTAGGACCACTTCGGAAAAAAAGACACTTGACTTGTTGACGTTTTAATTTTCAACCAAGTTTAGTTCCGAACAAGGCAAGAGTCAAGTGAAGTAATAACCAAAAAAGAAAATGACATACGTACATATATACATTTCCCAGAAACTTCAAATCTGCACACTATAAATATCAACCATTCCATTCTATACAACAGGCATCTCTCTCCAAAATGGCATCCTTCAATCCCAAAAACATCTTTCTAACACTCCTCGTCGCCGGGATGTTCCTGTCGGAAACTGCAGTGGCTCAGAACTGCGGCTGCGATGCAACTAATTGTTGCAGCAAAGTCGGCTATTGTGGCACTACCAACGACCACTGTGGGACCGGATGCCAATCGGGACCCTGTTTGAACTCGAACGGGGTCTCTGTTTCCGATATCGCGACGCAATCCTTTTTTGATGGGATCGCTCCGGCGGGTTGCAAGAGCTTTTTCACTCGGGCGGCTTTTCTTAACTCCCTCAGTTTGTTTTCGGCATTCGGGACTATCGGGACGACAGACGATTCTAAGCGGGAAATCGCGGCTTTCTTTGCGCACGCAACCCATGAGACTGGATGTAAGACTCTCCAATTTCTCTCTCTCTCTGGATGAGTTTTGTATAAATTGTTTGCTCATTGTTAACTTACAAGTAAAAATTCTTATGATTTGTGCAGCCTTCTGCAATATCGAAGAGAATGGCGGAGCCAGTACTAACAAGCCCTATTGCAACGCAACATATACAGACTACCCATGTGCTGCAAGCAAGAAATACTACGGCCGAGGACCGCTTCAGCTGTCCTGGAACTACAACTACGGTCCCGCCGGATCTTTCATCAGGTTCGACGGGCTTAGTAATCCCGAAACCGTGGCAACAGACGCGGTCGTCTCCTTCAAGGCCGCCCTGTGGTTTTGGATGAGGAACGTTCATCCGATCATGACTTCTGGAAAAGGGTTCGGCGCAACGATTCAAGCCATTAACAGTATCGAATGTGGTGGAAAGGAACCTGCCAAAGTCGCTGCTCGTGTCCAGTACTACAAGGACTACTGCACCCAACTTGGCGTCGTGCCTGGCGACAATCTTAGTTGTTAGGACAGTTAAAGGTCTGGTGCACGAGACGCCCACCACTGCAGATCGAGAGACTATGCAACATACTTATTTAATCATTTCGCCTTGTTATAATATCCCCAGTGGAAATAAAAGAGCCAAGTTTCTAATTACATGAAACGGTCATGGCTCACGAGTCTTATGACTTGAATTGAAGGAATAAGTAGTCTGAACTCAAATGTATTGTTCCATTCCATTGTATCAACTCTAAATAAATAAATTTTGACAGTTCTATGAATAAATAAGTACATTTCTTTTTCTTTGATCACAAATTCCGATTATGCTTGTATTTTAGGAGATGAATAGAACTATCACAGAACAGAGTATCATAAGGTTGGTTCAATTAATATACTTTTCCAGACTTTTGAAGCTATAATGGCTCGTCTGGCTGGCGAATAATGTTTTGGGATAGAGAACGGGATAAATCATAAATAATGGATATGCTATAAGGGGGATTTAATTAAGAATGAGGGATTTCTAAAAAGAGTTTGTTTGGTAGTTCAAATGGATCGATATAAGAGTGGATGGATAAACTAATAATGCGCGAGTTTTCTTAGTTGCACTATATATCATCCTTGCAAAGAGCATAAAAAAAAAAAAGGATTTGGAGAGGTTTTAGGGGGACGCCAGTAATTATGCACATCTGGACAAGCTAATGATGGATAAACTCAAAATTTTAAATAAAGAAAAAATAAGTCAAAAAGTAATTTTTGAATTTATTTAAAAAAATTGAGTTTCGATCATAATTTTTAAAATTTTTGATTCACCTCGTCGAAACGAACCAATTATCCATAAAATTTGATCCGAAACCAACAAATGCGAAAATAATTGAGTAAAGAAAAAAAAGAGATTTGGCTTATTTGCCAAACCGACCCTAAATAGTAAATACGATTTTTTTTTTTTTGGGTAACTTAGCTTGAAATAGAAAAAAGGCTAACCGAATATACAACCTACAAGGGGTATACCCCATGAGGAAAAAAAGAAAAGAAAATGAGAAAATCTAAAAAACCTAAAACACATAGCAGATATCCAATAACGCTCAAAGCACACTTCAAGAAAGCAAGACAAATGACATGCAAGCCTTAACTCCTTGAAGTCTTCAACATCTTTATTTTCTCTCGAAGATTCTTCCTGGTTTCACCTCTAGCGGGCGTAGGTGATGTGGAATCACCCACCACCTGATTCAAGCTCTGATGAGGTCCAATGAAATCGCCTTCCAAAGGGATCTTTGGAGGCTCTCGAAAACGTGTTGACCGACGGAGAGCCACGGGAGGAAGCTCTTGTTGATTGCTACCCCGACCTTGGACAACCGGAGCAGTGTCACAAGACACAGGATAAAGCAAAACCGAATGAGGTACAATCCCTACATCATCTTTGTTTGTTATTTTCACAATGGCAGAGGCACCCGAATTCTCACATCTCTCTAGATCGCCAACTTCGTTTGCCGTAGAAGAACCACATAAAGAAGAAGAGATGGCCAAAGGAGTTCTTTTGGCTTTCTTCCTCTTCACCTCAACCCATTCATTTTTATCTCCATCTACTCTCTCCTTAGCAGCTCCCTCTTGAACAATCGGGACTACTTGTCCAACTGGCTCTTTGGCAATTCGCTCTTTAACAACCAGGACTTCCTGTCCTACCGTCTCTTTGGCTTTCCACACTTGAGAAGGAGGAGCTTGGGGCTTGACTCCGCAAGCATTAGTAGTATGGCCAAAAATTTTGCAAACGTGGTAAGCTTGAGGTTTCCAAGGAACCTCTACTCTAATTTCATATGGCTCACCGTAACCCAAATTTACAACAAAGGATTTGGGAATCTCCTTTGCCGCGTCCACTTCAATACAGACACGAGCAAACGTCAACCGGCTATGATCTTGTGTGAACTCATCAAGGTATAGGGGGTTACCAATATAACTAGCAATATAACTCAAACCATCTTCGGTCCATGATTCAAGGGGAACATTGTAGAGTTTAACCCATATCGGAACACTAGAGAAGGCGCCTTTAGTAAGATGCATTCCAGGATGCCACTTTTTAATCACAATATGTTTGCCCCCACAGAAATATGGACCGTTCTCAAGAATGTAGTCCAAAGCTGCTGCGTCCCTAAAGTCAGGGACGGATTCAGGAAATCCCAATAGTGGGGGCACCAATTTTAAAGATTCAATTTCCGTAACCGAAGTGAGTC
>JAOTQK010000024.1:1294852-1307536 GCA_025642025.1 Rhododendron ferrugineum
GGATAAACGTTTGTCAACAAAGCAGCCCACAATTGCATTTTTCCATTTCAAAGCTCCATTTTCAGAAATTTTAGTCGAAATCATGACTTGACCATTCTCATACACAATTGGAAACTTCTTAAGGTGTTTACTTAGCTTTCCATTTTTCACTAAAATCTTCTGGTTTGTCCAAGCATTAGCTTGACTTTCCGATTTGTCCCCTTGAACAAGATGACCCTGAGGAGGTGTCTTAATCACTCCTCCACCATACTCAGTTGCCTTGGCCGAGGATTTCAATCCCGGACTAGGATCAACTGTGCCGAGTTTCGGCCATACATCAATGGTAACCATCGACGCAATAGCCGCTTCCTGGACTTTGTTGTCAGTGGCCACCACTGAAAAATCATCATCTTCCTCATCAATAGAGACAATTTCGACATCAGAAAAACCATGCCCATTATCAATTTGGTCATGGAAGTCCCGTAGAGTTAATTTCTGAGCCGATTTTTGTTTACCCATGATTAGCAAAACCCAATTTCAAACCCTAACAAGAGTAGCAAGGGCACTTACCGATCTGACGAGAAGAAACGGAGAAGCCTAGGTGAGGCCCCCTGGAGTCGTCGCTGGTTGCCAATAGCCAAGTCGTTGAAGCCAAAATCGGATGCTCCACTAGAAAAGAGATCGAGAGAAGCTCCTAGGTGACGTCATCCATTTTTCTCTGGATCGGCTCTCCCGCTTTGATGGACTTCGTCGCCGCCGTCGTGGCCCCGATCTCATCGCTTTGGTTGCGACGGTGGGTCGAACCAATGGACAACGTCACTGTTTGCTCTCTCGCCTCTTTTCTCTTTTCTCTCTCTTCTCTTTCATCTTTTAGTAAATACGATTGCTGGCTCTCCCACTTATTTTGCAAGGGGAAGTATTTTCCACAAAATAAGTTAAAACAATTTTCTATATTTTTAGATTTCTATATAAACTTTAATAACTTAGGGGCAAATGTTAACAAATTTGAGATATTTTAGGGGCGAAAAAGGAAACCTTTTCCATTCTGATCAATCAGGGGGTGTATGTGTAAGCTTTCGATATTGAAGGGGTCAAAACTAATAGTAAATCTTCCAGAGCACACTAGACCGGTAACAGACCGCTAAAGAATATGAAAAGTTCTTGTCCGGTTCTCAAGAAAACCGCCCAAAATCAAGAAAACATGGCTGTGAAGCATCAGTCCATATTTATCTGATCCGAAGTTCTTCATGCACTCAGAGTTGCTCCCATTTGAATTCTTGAAATTCCGAAAATGGCCATAGGATCCCAGTTATTTACGGTGCTAACCTTGCCGGTGTCACCCCCATCATCTTCTACCTCTGCCACTGCCCTCTGTACAGTGGAAAGATCTCTCAAGACATCACTTTTCAATGGTGGAGGTACTCTCTTATCTTGTACCCTTTTGTGGGTTGTTGGGTATTTCCAATTTTTTTGCTAGTTTTTTACTTGGCCTTGTTTGGTTGCTGAGAAAATGGAGGAAGTTGAAGGAAGAAGAATTAATGAATGTGGTGAGAGTGACTGGTATAGTTCCTCAGTGCATATTAAATCTTGTTATGTTTAGATTTAAAATTTCTGTGCTTTCCTCCATTTGTGATAAACCAAACAATGGAGTTGTGGAGCTGTGTGTAGAAATTATCAATTTTGTGAAGTTTTTCAGTTTTTGGTAGTTGGTACGATAAATGAGGGTCCGGGTTTTTTGGAGTTGGGGGTTCTGCTGTTATCTGGATAGTTAAAAACTGTTTGAGCTTCATCTTTGTTATGAAAATCAGAAAACAATTCAACAAGCAATCAGGCGAAGAACACTTTTTAAGTGGTTCTGCGTCAGCATGACCCGAACGTACATTCACAGGCGAAGAGCAAGAGAGGTTTCACTATGGACGAGGAGGAGAGACTTATACATCCGTCACTCTCGAAGTGTTATCCAATATCAAGGATAAATCCTTTGAGGAACTTGAACGAATCAAGATCCTAATGGAACACAAATGGCAAAACCAAAATGGGAACCAAACCCCTAAAACCCCATGATTGGACCTCAAAGGATTGACTGTTTCGGACAGCCGTGACTCCCGTCCGGATGGAGCTACTTCATATTCAAGGCCCTTTCAACAAATCTCCACCTTGACTTGAATTCCGTCGAATCCAACACCATAAGCAATCCTCTTGCCAAATACTTTTCTCGGAAACCCCCCAAGATGCAAAGTAAACGTAATGTTTGGTTGTCTGAACATCTGCAGTATACAATAGTTTCTGATTTCTGTCTGTACTTCTCAACAAATTTGAAATGGATGTAGTAGCATCTTGGAGAGCTGGATACTTAATCTTACTTTCGAACTTTTAATCTTAGGAAAGAAGTATTCACTAGCGAATGTATGTCCTCATCACATGCATGCATACGCTGCATCCATCCCTGATTTGTTCCCTGTTTAGTAAAAATGTATTTTACTCACAGTAGGAGCTTTTAAAGTTTCATGGATAAAGCTTGCTCCCTCCAATCTATCTATACGCAGTAGACAAAGAGGGAATGCTCTTGTCACACGCATGAGTCTTTTTGATCGATTTGCTAGAGTTGCGAAGGTGAGATTCCATGAAATATTCACTTGCTATCCTAGTTGGCATACATGTGTCATCTCTGAGTCAAAAAAATTAGGTAGTGTTTGGTTCGTTGGAATGAAGCTAGAATAGAATTGTCATTCCCTTGGAATGCTGATTCCAACTTTTGGTTTGCTAAAGAATGGATTCCACAAATGGAAACATTGTTCATTTATTTTAAGTCGATGGCCATCCATATGGAGGCCAAGGAATGACCATTCTATTCCAAAAATCATTCCAATAGACCAGAAAATACGTTCTTGTTTCTGTCGCACACAAAGAATTAAATTATATTTCTCTCCTGGTTGCAGTCATATGCTAATGCACTCATAAGTACCTTTGAAGACCCAGAGAAGATTCTAGAACAGACAGTGCTTGAGATGACCGATGACTTGACAAAAATGCGTCAAGGCACAGCCCAAGTATGAATAGTTCTCTCTTATGTTAATCTGCAATTTTATCTTCGTATTGTTAATTCTGTTTCTCATATTTAGTTTTCTTTCTGTTGTTTTTTCATATTTTTGTGCTATGACAAATGAAAGGTTTGGCAAGCTTCTGATTCTTCATTCCTGAATGCAATTTGCTTTTTTCTAGGATCATTTACTTTCTATATATATTTTCTAATCTCATCATTTCCTCAAGGTATTGGCATCTCAAAAGCGGTTGGAGAATAAGTACAAAGCTGCACAGCAAACCTCTGAAGAATGGTAATGTTGAAAGGAAGTCCTTTTCATAATAATAGTGGTGGTGTTTTTTTCCCTGTTACCCTCATGGTTTACTGCAATAGGTATCGTAAAGCACAATTTGCTCTTGGAAAGGGTGATGAGGATCTTGCTCGTGAAGCTCTCAAGAGGCGTAAATCTTATGCTGTAAGATGTCATCATTCTTTGAAATCATGCTGGGTGCTTATTTAGTTTGTTAGGCACTTGACGCACTTCCCATTGTAAACTGTCAATGCAGTTACCGATCCAAGTAGTTACTGATTGATATAAAGGAAACCCTAAAATATGAGTGATCCAAAATAGTGTAATTTTCTTCTTTTTGCTTACATGAAGGACATTGGAAGAGCGACGTTGTAAATGGACTGGTAAACCTTGGGTTCGCAAAGATTGTAAAGAGAAACCAACCATTCTAAGATTTTTCTGGGAACATATGACCTCCATATTAGTTTTGATGGTGGAAAGTCACAAGCTTGAATGGCAAATAAAGCAGAAAAAGACAGGAAACAACTGGAAGGAGAGCATTTTGGAGGAATCTTGCTGCAGCGCTGCTCTTTCTTGAGGGTTGTACGAACAATTTCTCTTCTGGAACAACATTCCCTCTGTCCCATTTCATGTGTTCGGCTTTCTGTTTGTAGAAGCCTCATTTCTGAGAATCACTTTGTCATCTTACTATCGTTCATGAAACGAATGCATACAATAGGATGAAGGGAGTACTCACCAGCGTGCTATCAATTCCTGTGTTTGGCCAGTCCATACAAGGCTTTGTCCAGGATTTAATTGGGCTCCCACTTGGATGGTGGGATTGGTCCCCCAAATTAGTTGGTTTATTAGGGCGGATACGACTGATCAGATGGGGTGTACTTCAATAAAGTGTAGCAAAAGTGTACACCAAACCTATTTCAGGGTAAAGGCATGTGAAATTCCACAACTGTCGTCAGTCGTTTGTTTCAAGAGTTTGTATATTATAAGTTCCACTATGCCGGAAATGGAAACCAAATGGACAAATTATGTTTAATACGACATTTGCATAGCGTAATACTAGAGATGGGACTCCTCCATAAAATATCCATTTTGTTCTGTTTTACAGGATAATGCTAGTTCTTTGAAAGCTCAATTTGAACAACAGAAGATTGTTGTCGACAATCTGGTCTCCAACACACGGGTATGCTGACATTTAGTTCCTGTGCACCAATGACTTTCCACTTGACTGTTGGAATAAATAAACATCACATTGGGAAATACAGGCATGCTTCGTGGTAACATGTTTTGGTTTATTCTGACATTCATTAGTATGAGTAGGCATGTGGGAAGTCATGCTTCGCATAATTCTTGCAAGATCAGACCTTAACAAAATACGTGCATCATTGTCTTCTTTTTCTACTTAAAAATACTTCGTATTCTCGATATGCATTGTAGATGCCTGTTTCACCAATATGGATTAAACTAATTTTAAGAACAAGAAAGCAGTAAGTGGAGAAGCAGTGCATCCTTTTATTGTACTTTAGTTTCCCATCACGATCAAGCTGGAATGTGAAGTTAAGACAGTAAGCTGGCCATGATTTGTTTTTTATTATTCTTTTTCTTGAAATTCATGAAAAGACCAGCGAAATGCCCATTCTGTTTGTCCTTCAAGCCTGAACAACTGAGGCATATTTCAATCCTTTGGATTTGTTGTCGTTGGTCATTTTGTCTTTCTTTACTTTTTGGTTTCGTAGACAAGTAATTCACGCAATTCCTATTACTGACTCATTACAGTTGGATTCTATGATTCTGACTTCGTGTAGAAATTAGAGAGCAAGATACAGGAGGCAAGGTCGAAGAAAGATACGCTGAAAGCACGCGCGCAATCTGCCAAGTTTGTCCTTGCAGCCATTTTTTTTTAATCTTATGTCACCTTTTAGAGTGTTTTAGGTAGCTTCTAACTCTTTAATAGTACTACTAAGTGCTAACCACTTTGTTGTTGCTTTAGGACTGCTACGAAAGTGAACGAGATGCTGGGGAATGTCAATACTAGTAGTGCTCTTTCAGCTTTCGAGAAGATGGAAGAAAAGGGTGAGCTGAATGTCCAAGCTTTGTTTTGTCTATGTTCCTCCTTTTTTTTGTCCTTTGAAGGACATAAATATTGTAAATGTTGGTTATACATGTTTTGAAGTTAATAAATGAGTATGAGTATGGCTTTTTCTTGGGATAATTTCATAGTTTTATTCTTTATTGAGTTGAAACTTGCATCTGGTTTTCTTCAAAAAGATTCCCCTATTCTTGTATTGCTGTTGTTGTACGATTCCATTTATCATAGTCAGAAGTTGTAAATCTAGTTATCCCAAGTTTCTGTCAGGTTTTGTTCCTGTTGGCTTTCTAGCTCATCAAATACCTAAGTAATGATAAAGCAAAGGCCAACCTCCTTTAATAGCTGCCTCAACACAACTTTTCTCATCATGCCATTAAATGGTCTCAGTTGCCTCGATTTTCCTATTTGTTTTCATAAAATGGCTTATGACTGCCAAATGATTTCCATGGGTGCAGTTGTCTTTCGACAAATACAATTGCATCGTAAATTTGTCACACCTGTGGAAAATACTACAAGCTGATAAATTGTACTAGATCAAATAAGTTTTGGATTGGCACATAATGTTACTTTAGATACCAATTACAGTGGTTCTTCCTTGCTTATTATGGCCTTTAGCAAGCTGATGTGCTCATACAAATACCGCATTAACTTTTGTCAGTCATGTTCGTTGTACTATATTATTTCGAATATTAGTGGTGTTTCTTGATCAGAAGTCTCTATCTGAATAGTGATGGCTATGGAATCCCAAGCTGAAGCGCTTGGCCAGTTAACTACTGATGATCTCGAAGGGAAGGTAGCTATTATGTCTCTTCTGAAAATTCGCTTTCGATTCTTGTGTCTGAATGTTGTTGCCATGATCATCCCCTTCTGTTTGCATTTTCAAATAATAACAGATGAAAATTACGAAATAAATAATCTTTTAAACTACATCTTGAAAGTGAGCACTTTCTTAGATATACTATTCTAGTTTTTATGCTCCAGAGGTAGTAGATGTGAATAACAAACTTTTTCCTTCGACACCAAAATTTAACTAGTCCCAAAATAAGTTATTGAGTGTCAGTTACTTTGCTCAATAGTTCGCATGGTGCTCACAGATGCAGTTTGTGGACACCAAATATGATGTAATAGTTCTTCCATATATATGACAGCTTAACTATGCCATGCTCTGAGCATGAAAATGCCCATCAATCGAATCACTTTCTTCGGAAATACGAGACATCTAAGCCATATAAACTGATGGCATCTTGATGTTCTCCTTGGGGCTGTCCCCGTTAAATACAGTTTCTATTAAGCTGGAAGTGAGTAAGAAATTCGTGGCCTATTTATTCTTTCTGGATTGTTTTATTCTAGTCATATGACCGACCCCGGACCTCATATGTACGGCTAGTCCACCCAAGGATTACTTGCAACTCATCCACGGGCACTGCCGTTGGTTCGCCCCCGTTCATTTTCTTTTGTTTGACTTACCAGCAATCTAAAAGGTCGAGTAAGGGACAGGGAAAGGGAGGCTTCCGATAGTGGAAATTGGATTTTCTTACGAAATCCTCTCTACCTTCTTAGTTGATTGAAAGGCTTTTGTGGTTATTGGTTACACTAGAGTCACTAGACTACAAAGGACAACAAACATGTGTAAAAGATATATAGAACGTAAGATGGGCAGTTGGTTAGATCTAGTCTTGGGGCATTGCTTGGGCCAAATGACCTATCTTTTCTTGCATTTCTGTTGCTAACTTGGTTCGACCATCACTCCAATTGGCTTTGTCTATGACCCTCTCGAATAGGCTCTGACTCTCATTCTTGAATTGGTTTGAAGGTGGTGTTTGTTCCTTTTGAAAATCTCTTATTAAGAAACACTACGAATATTGTGGAGCTCTTTGGTTTTTTTGTAAGTAAATTATTTGGATGAACTAAAGAATCTCTTATTTATTTTTCGACATAGATCTGGTAGATTATATGAATACATAGACTTGGAAGAAATACTTACAGAATCACATGAATGAAAAGATTATACCTCTGAAAAGTGGTGCACTTGTTATGGCAATTGGTGGCCTCAACCATGTAGATGCAGTGAGTGAAGTAGCCCTTTTGTTTCCTCTGAATTGAGTGAAGTGCTCAACTCATTTAGGAACTCCGTCATCAACCATTCTGCACGTAAATATACTGTATTGTCAATGAGCTCCATAGTTTTTGTCCTTTTGCTTTCTACTTGATTGATGAACCTTATTTTTCCCCTTTTTTTGGCAGTTTGCGTTACTAGAGAGCTCTTCTGTTGATGATGATCTTGCAAATTTGAAGAAAGAATTATCTGGGAGCTTTAAGGTATGCAGATCTGTTGTATCTAAATATGGATCGGTCATTTGTTGGTGTACATTTGTACTTATTTTACTTCTTACTAGAAAATGTAGAAGCATCTTTGGCAGGCATTGGTTCAAATATTTTAATCTTCTTATCTGGTTCCCAGGAATGAAATTGAGTAGGCATGAATATGCCATAACAAATCGAATGACATACAAAGTAATAGTAATGGAAATGCCATTAGTTTGTATAGAAAAGGGATGATTAACAAAGAGACTATGATCCTGCTTTAATACCTAAAACCACTTGGAATAGAATTCTTGGTCTTATCTATACGTGTTGATATTCTACCTGTATATATGTTCTTTCATAAAGGTAATGAACATGGATGTGTGCAAATTACGTTTTATCTTCGTGGATATTACATTGCTTCTTAACATAAGTGTAATTATTTTCTCGTATAGTACACGTACTATGAAGTAGTTTGGTACTATAGCAGTATTGTAGGACAGTAGGAGTAATATTTGCCAATGTTTATTCAGTAAATTAAAGGAAAAAAAAAAACTCATTTCCTTGAAAACGGAACCCTCATCCAGCTTTAAGATGGGCATTAGATTGCGCATAAAATCTAGGGTACCCTAATTACTTGGAATTTGAGTTATTGATTTTAATATTTTTAGTTTGCATGAAGTATTTTGATTGTTCATATCTGTTGGTGTATCCGCGTTTGCTTATAGCAGTGTTGTAGGATGATGTTTGCCATAACTCATTTTCTTGAAAGTGGAACCCTAATCAAGCTTTTAACATGGGCATAAGATTGCCTCAAAATTTGGGACACGCCAATATAGATGTAAAGGGATTGGTGAGTTTTGACGGATCGTCATATTTGGTTTCTTTGTCTTGACATATTTCCACAGAAAGGAGAACTACCGGCTGGAAACACAGCTGTTCCAAGCGGAAACAAGGCTTTTCCATTTAGAGATGCTCAGATTGAGAAAGAGCTCAATGATTTGAGACAAAAGTCCAAGGATTTATAAATTTCAATTCTTGTGCATATCTTGTTGATTCTTAGCTATCTGGATTTGGATTTGTTTCGAGGCACAGCATCACCGATTTGTATAGATGATCGGTCAAAGCCTCTGATGAAATCATAGTTTTCGGGGAAGGGTATCATAATTATTGTATACTTACGGATGAATAATGAGAGTGATGTATGATAATTAACCTTTTCCTACATCATAATCGCATTTGAAGCGTATATTTATACGGAGGACTATATAGAGGAACAATCTTTAAGTTTAGAGAAATGGCGAAGCTAAAATATGGTTGTTTCCTACCCGTCATTTCCGTTTCTCTTGATAAATCTTTCTAAAATTCCGCGACTCAAACACGGCCTTATTGTTAATTATGTGCAAAATGTATTTTGACATTTTGATCAATTTGGGGAGTTTTGTTGACAGTTTTGATTATTCAAATTCAAAGAAAGGTGTTTCAACGGAGTGGTTTGTTCAAATGGTGTGCTTTGATTCTTGTGGGACTTCTGCCCCCTGTTAAGTTGAATGGTGTTGGTGCCTGTAACTATTCGTCACCTGTGACATCCTAATACACTAAATTCTCTTTTTACTTCGTCAAGTTTTCTTCCATTTGTCCTCTTTTCGACTCGGCAACTATGCTAAGGCTCCGTTTGTTCGACGGAACTACTCCAGTATTGAAGGAACATATAAAATTTAAACGGATATATAATCCAAAAAAAAATAGTAAATCAGATTAATAATACCACACTTTTCGACTTGGCTACTACACTAAGGCTCCGTTTGTTTGACGAAACTAGTATTGAAGGAATATATAAAATTTAACCGGATATATAAGCATAATATTTTTTTTGATATTAATCAGATTAATAGTACCACGTACTTCTCATGGTATTGTGTGCCCTGCACTTTGAGGGATAATATGTCAGACGCATGTTTCATCCAAGACGTAAGTATTTGAAACAAAAACTTGAATATTTGACCACTTTTGATTTTTAGTCCATTTCGGTACTCACATTCCACGAAACAAATAGGGCATACAAGATGATACGGTCGAATTGGCCGATTTTATGAAAACAGTACAATTAAAAAAAATATTTGGAGTTGTGCAGAGCCCGAGCTGCCCGAGCGCCTCGGCACCCCTCCCGTCCGTATCCATTACAATATCACTAACTGAACGGTATGAAGTTGCCAGATATGCTAGATATGGGGAATGGTTGAATACCTAGTCTTACTCTCTTGCAAACAGAGAGGAGGTTATAAAGAATAGAACCAGTGATTATTGGAAGGTTTGTCAGGCCATTAACTTTAGGGCTCGAAATTAGTCAAGGTACAAACAAGCTGACGTGGTTGATTATCTCAAAAAAAAAAAAGAGTAACGGTGTTCACAGAAATTTAAGCAGTGAATTAAGGAACACCCTACGACCCTAATCAACATTACCTGAGCTTGTTTTTCTTCCACATGCCATTCAAAGACCGAACAAAGGGCACTCAGTCAGTTCAAAATTTTCAACCCTTGGAAGTACTACTCCTGCCCTTTCTTAATGAAAGACCAAATTACCCTTCACCCATCCATAGTTCACCTCACCAACAAGGGCCTTCTCGGAAATTATTAATTTGATATTCATAAGCTTTGACATATTCAAACTCAAGATACACACATTTCCTTTTTGGCTGCCAGATCAATGGCCCTCATATCATGCGCGCAAGACTTAGTTCCAAAATTTCCTTCGTCAACACGTTATTGTATCCAAGTAGACCACAACATGCAAATCCATGTTTATAAATACTTCCAACAAAACTCATTCTCTCTATCTCTCTCATACAGATTTCCAAGAACCCAAAACTAGCCCACTTTAGAGGAGGAAAAACCCAAAACAAAAAACTCTTTCCCTCCACTGCTCCACAGTCCACACCCTTGTCAAGAAGAAGATTTTTCTGGGCTTGAGGTGGTGTTTAGATATGTATTTCCGCCGAGAAAACGCTGTTTTGATTACTCTTGTCATCTTCGTCTTCATTTTCAGTCATGTGCGAGTGGGGGCCGTGAGGGTGTTATCTGAGGATTTTGCCGGTGAAAACCATCTTGAAGCGTACCCGTCAATGTACGAGAATGCAAAGCTCACCATGGCATGTTGGCTCGAACGCTTGGCGTCCGGACCCAGTCCAAGAGGTCCAGGCCACTGAGACATATGCAACAATTTTGACAGTTCAAATCAGCCGTGAGATGAAAAGCTATAATTTTGGTTATTGGCAAGTTAGGAAATAAATAAATACAAGGTGAAAATGTAAATGTAAATGTAAATCAATAAATAAAATTCATTTATTTGTATTTTTCGGGTTAAATTTACTAATTATTTGTCCTATGCAATTTGATGTTGTGTGAGAATTATCCTCTTTTTAATTTCAACCTGATTTATCCACGAAAAAATAATAATTTTGGCACACATTTACATGCAAAATTCAGCGCATCGACAACAAAAAAATTACATTTGCAATGACACGCAAATATTTCTTACATCCAGGTCAATATGAGAATTAATATAATCAAGAATAATTCACAATTCATGAGACCAATGGTAAAAAATCATAATCTTTTTTTAACGGTTTTGCTAACCTCTGCCCACTAGGCAGCAGAGGATAATATGTCAATAATTCCAAACAAGTTTGGATATCAATTCATATCTTACGGATATTAATTAAAACACTTTAACAAATATCAATACATCTTTCTCGGATATCAATGTACTCCCTCCGTCCCTTTTTAAGTGTCCCGCTTCGTAACTCCAACTTATTAAGAAAATTTTATCATTACACATTTCACATCAACTTTTACCTCCACTTTCCCTACTTGCCCTCTATAGAGATATTATCATTACATTTTTCTTTACTAACTTTTCAAAATGGAATATATTTTTAGGGACAAAATGGAAATGTACTAACTTTTACCAACTAACTTTACAAAATGAACACTTATTAAGGGACAGTCCAAAATAAAATACTGAACTATAAAAAGGGGACGGAGGGAGTACCTTTTACCTATTACCGTACGCCATTTGGGAAGAGGTAAGAATAATCCATCTTCTAATGGGAATGCTACACAACAGTTTCTCGATCTAATGGTGGTTCCATATTTTCTCGATCTGATGGTGGTTCCATATTTCATTATTACACTCACTTTTATCCATTTTCCAATTTTGAACTAATTTCATATCCAATATGATGGGCATGCCCCAAGAACTAGCCTTTGTTGACTTTTGGGGCAATTGGTGGCTCCATCCTCATAAATGAGTTTTGGCTCATTTGGAAGAAATTAGATCAGTATCTTCCCTTTCTGCTCAAGGTCATCTTCAGCCAACAATGGAGTAATTGTCATGTCTGGCATGTCATGTGAATAGGACTCCAAACTCAGGCTATAAATTGGAGTCCTCTTCTCTGGCTTTGTATCTCTCTTTAGTGAGAGACCAGAGAGGTTTCTGTGAGGGTTAGCAATGTAGTCTTGTAATATCAGTGAGTGTAGGAGTGTGAGAGAACACTACTTGTAAAGCTCTTGTTCTTCCGGTTACAAGAAATTGCTCCGATTCCTCCGTGGACGTACCCGATTTTGGAAAACCACGTATATCTCCTGTGTTCGTGTTCGTGTGTGTGTTTTTGGACTTGACCCAAAAATAGTTGATAGCACCTGAGGGGTTTCCAACCTGAGACTATGGGAGGGAGCAATCTCCTAAGTCTCAGGCCTTGACCACTAGCTCAACACCAATGGGGTATGACCATTCATGTATTATCAAATGCCAAGAGTGAGATAAATAATTTTCTGAAGGTGTAAATTTGCTTGCGACCAAATTGAGTGCCATAATAAGAGCGCCCCAAGCGTAGGGCTAGGTCGATTGCAGCATAATAAACTCGGAAGTCCGAGGTCGAATCCACAGGGAGCCAATGGAGCTAGGCCGGAAGGTTTGATTTA